>JAAGKR010001433.1:96815-125576 GCA_011419295.1 Clarias macrocephalus
ATGAAAATCAAATATAACTGTTATTATTATTATTGATATTGAAATGATAACTGACCTCAGACGTCTGCTTCTGCCACTCAAGCCTCCTGATTGGCGCAGAGTCCAGCGCTGACAGGATGGCCAAGTACGAGTTAAAGTTGTTTAGCTTCCTCAAGTGCTGAAAACAAGTTGCAAATATACATTTTAGGAGCTACACAATATAAAACATGTCTCCATCTATAGAATCGTACGATTTGTCAAATTGTCTTTCAGCTAAAAAAAGTCCCATTTCTTTTGTTACTACCTTCATGATCTTAATGAATTTGAGCAGAAGTTTCTCTCTGTCCTGAGCCTTCTCCTGCTGGATGATTATGGAGCGCACCCTGTCGGACAGGTGGAGACACAACAGGACTCAGGAGATACAAGAAAGCAACTACTGAACTAAACGGACGTTAGTATTAAAGGACTCGTGGTTTGTAAAGCATTTACCTTGTTAAACTGAAAGGATTAGAATTAGGAATTGTAATATAATCCTATTGTTTAAACCATACTGCTGTGTATAAAAATGAGGCTGGTGAGAGATCAGCTTTATACACCGATCAGCCATAACATTATGACTACCTGCCTAATATTGAGTAGGTCCCCCTTTTGCCATCAAACCAGTGATGCGCTGTGTGTTCCGACACCTTTCTACGCAGTAGGAACCAGCATTCTGTCGCTGGTTCACACGTTTTCCTTCCTGCAGACCAGGAGCATCCCACAGGAGCTGCATGATTTAGAGTTGTTCTGATCCAGTCCTCTAGCCATCACAATTTGGCCCTTGTCAAAGTCACTCAAATCCTTACACTTGCCCATTTTTTCACATCGACTTCAAAGACACGATGCATACATTCTGTCTAATATATCCCACCCACTTCCAGGTGCCACTGTAACGAGATACTGTATTGTAAACGTAACTAGAGCCAGCTCTTGTGGGATGTTCCTGGTCCAGACAGACCAAAAGTAGTCCAAAGACAGAAAACCAGCGAATTGGAGACATGGTCATGGGCGGCCATGGCTCACTGATGTACATGGGAAGTGAAGGCCGGCTTGTGTAGTTCAATAGAAGAGCTAATGTAGCTCAAAATTGCTGAAATGGTTAATGCTGGTTCCCATAGAAAGGTGTCAGAAAACTTGGTGGCAAAAGCGGGGGGGTGGGGGGGGGGGGGACTACTACTCAATATTACAATAATGTTATGGCTAATCAGTATATAGTTACTATAACAATAATGATAGCTGGAGAATTAAATACAACTATAAGCAAATGTGTAATCATCATGAAACCCTGGGACACTGCTATGTGCAGTCCATACCAATCCACTTCAGGGTGATAAAAGTAACTCTGCTTTGCACTGGGCTGCATCACACCCCGTTTATAATTGTGTCTTTTGATGTTTTATGCTGCTTTACAGTTGTTTCGTTATTAAATTCACAGACGTTTTTCTGCAATCTTTAAATCTCATGCACTCTTCACATTTCACTTTAACAACAGCCTATAAACATAATCCAGACTGTTGGCAAAGCAATGACACTCCCCAAACTAATGACATCACCACAACTTTCCACAACAGCAGCACTGCACTTAAACGAATCCAATTTTGACACTGGATCTGGACCAGCACTGACACGTTGTTGGTGGTAAATGGGGATTAGTAATGCTAGTGTGTATTGCGCAGGGGGAGTGTACCAGTAGCTCATGTTGTTAAAGTGCTCTGTAAACTGAGTCAGATTGGGACTCTTCTCCTCATTCTGCTCCTTCGCCCACAAAAGAACCTCTGGAATCTAGAGCGAGAGAGCGAGAGAGCGAGAGAGAGAGAGAGAGAGCGCAACAAAAAAAGCATTATATTCCCAAGAAACAATTCTGTCAGCCTCATACAGCTCAGGCTGTAACAACACAAATGCTCTTTCAGGTCAGGTACCTCAATCTTGTAGAAGAGCTCCGCATCCAGAAGGGTGAGCTGATCAGCGATCTCATGGCTGCGAAAGTCATGCAGTGTTCCTGGCCTGGAGAGTGTGAGACAAGATTGTAGAAACACATTTACACAGAAGAAAGAAAAAAAAAACTATATGTCTATGATGACAAGGATATTTGGTGCGCACTGAGCTATTGATTTAGATGAGAATGATGTGTTGACAGACGACGTGCACAAAATTCTGCTGACCCAAGTTCAAACTGAAGACGATAAGACATGGATTTACAAGCTTTTAGTTATTCAGACTGAGGCCATAACCGGAGGTTCCAGAAGTTCTTTTCTCTCTCTCTCTCGCTTTCGTTCTAGATTCCAGCGCTTCAGCTTGGGTAACTAAGAGATTTTTCTGGATGACCGTGTAAAGCTGTTCTGTCTAATAAACAATGCATTTTCTCAAAAATACAAAAACAATCCAATTAAAGGCAGTCTAAATACTTTGGCACATGAACGAGTGCAGAGATCCACTCTGATGTGTGTGTGTGTGTGTGTGTGTATGTGTGTGTACCTGGCAGACACCCCTCGTGCTGCTAGCGGTTGGAGGATGTGTGTGTGCTGCAGCATCCTCTTCTGTTCCACTTTATCCAGAATGTTTTTGCGAAGGACTCGAGCTAGGCTCAGCTCGCCGTTACACACCAGCCGGAACACGAGATCCATCAGCTGCCTGAGGATGTCCTCCGTCAACTCCACCACGCTAAAACACGCACACGCACACGCACACACACACACGCACACACACACAGGCTTAGACCATGGCTGTTCATCCTTCTACAGATCATGTCTTACATCGGATTTTCCGGCCCGTAGTGTTGTGCAGTAATGAAATCTCACCAGAGTTCGTCCACCACCCGCACCAGCACGAAGAATGTGTTCTTACTGACGCGCTTCTTAAATGTGTCCGGACTGTGGCAGAAATGAGTGTATGTGCAGTGGAGTTAAAGAGTAAGAACACTGAATACTCTTTTACACACACACACACACATAGACCAGTAGACATGTTTGTGGACAAAAAAAAATAACATTCTTACACATGCATACACAAACACAGAGTAAAGGATATCTATAATGTAGTTTTTTAATGAGGTCTTCAGGAGTGATGAAGGTTCTATATGTAGTTAGAAAAGCTTCACAGTATAACACCAGATCTGGAAAAATAAACACATACCTATCTTGAAAAATCTTATCAAAAACATAATCCACAGTAGATGTGTTTAAGCAAATCTTTGTCAAGCCTGTATAGAAATAACAAGTCACCCAAACATGCGGACAGTGCTAAATATTAAGGAATAACGAGTCAACATTATCACGATACCCAGGTGCCTGTTCGATTAATATTATGATTCTGTAAGTATCATGATTTTATAAATATCCGGGTTGAATATAATTTTTTTTTTATGATTTTGTTACAATTTTAAGACCTTTTGAGAAAGTTTAGTACCTTAGCTTTATTCACCAGCTTCACAACTGAATTGAACATGAGTATTTAAATGTAGCCCATTCCTTATATCGGGTTGCACACTTTAAAACCAAGGGTTATTCAGAACTGTGGGATGTGTGAACACAGGGGATTGGAAGAGGGATACAATGGGGTAAACAAAATAATAACTTCTAATAAAGAAAGTTAATTAAAAAAAAAACAAGGGTTATCCACCGTAATTATTGTTTCTAAACAAACTTGTCAAATAATTCACTCCTACCACACAGGATGCAAGAGCAACCCTCGAAGGATTATAGAAATGTCTCCAAAGTTTTGTTGAGCAGTTGTGAGCACATGATCCCGTGGCCTTTATCCCGCGTATTTTGAGACTAACTAGTGTACATGGTGTTTTGAGACAGTTTGAGATTACACAAGAGTGTGTAATAAGTGGGTTTCAACACAATTCACTTTTGAAGAAAATGTTCGATAATTTATCACCATAAAATGTGTTTCTGTTGCACCACTCAGAAGCTTGTGCATATGAAAAAAAACGATTTTGGCGATACATGAATCAGTGCACAAAAGTATCGCGGACCTGAATAACTCAATTGATTTTGACCCCATCTCTACTAAATAGATGATCATATACGACTAGTTTAGAATATTTCACATAGGATCGAATCACTTTCTTACTGAAATCAAACTGCACTAGAGTTGACTGGACCTGGGTTGATAATAGCAAGAAGAAAAACACACGTATGTGCAAAGCTGCGATAAAACATCTGGCTAATTGAAGTGTCACATTCTCCTCACGGACACAAAGTAAATGATTTTTTACAGCTGTCTTTGAACAGCTGCCACTGATGATAGTGCACATTTAAGCATACAAACCAACAGAGAATTAAACTTCTCCGTTTTGTATAAGTTTTTTCGTAAACTGTTTTTCTAGACATTCAACTTTTATTTAAAGTTATTTAGCATTAACAGACAATGGCCACACGGCTCTAATAATAAAATACAATGAAGAAAATATTGAGCTGGTGTGTGTGTCTATATGTGTGTGTGTGTGTGTGTGTGTGTGTGTGTGTGTGTGTGTGTGTGTGTGTGTGTGTGTGTGTGTACACGTGTGTGTGTGTGCTTACCTTTGCGATCTGTCTCTGTAGCATGAACTAAAAGAATATCGCTTGAGCCGGCTCTGACGTCAGGGCCATCATCCCCCTTGTAGTTAAGAGTGAGAGACAGAGAGATTACTGGAGACCAGTAAAAGTTTGTAATTGTATGTGTGTATTCAGCATTCACCTCATGCACTACAGCTTTGCTATATTAAAGTCAATATGGCACCAGATTTTTTAATGCATACTTTATTCCCAAATTAATACAATTAATGTTTACACTGTTGACTTGCTAGTGAAGTGAAGTGACCACTAGAGGGCAGCACGTACTGCATTAAGAGACTAAGAACAGCAAATCATACAAAAAAAATAAATAATAATAATTCTTAATCACTCAGTGGATAATCGACAAAATCCATGAAGCATTTTATGTGGAATACCTCAGCTTTAAGAGTGATGCGACTCATGATCTCTTTGTGATCAACCAGAGAAAGCTCATCAACCTCCTCTTTGACATGACTCGAGTCTGTTGACTTCAACCTGAAACATAAAAAAAATGTTTTACATTAGAAAACAGCCATTCATTTCCCAAGAAAAAAATATGTACAACTAAATTAATGACAGTGGTTTTAGAAAGGAGAAGTCCAGACTGAGAAACTGTTGAGAAATAGAAATCTCAAAAAGATTCATGAACTAAAAAAGTTTTGTTGGAATAATAGCTCCAAATTCCTTTTCGCTACTCAATTATATCCTGCAGTTATATAAAAAAAGTCCTGTGGAAGCTCATTGCTTAAAAAAAAAAAAAAAAAAAAAAAAACCTTCCTCCCACTTGTTTTTTCACAGATTTCACAGACTGGATGGTGAATGAGAAATTATTATCATGAAACGACATGTAATGCTGTATAAAAAAAATAAATAAATAAAATTTTAAAAAGTATTTTTTCCTTTTTTTTTTTTGGCGTATTTGTCACACTTATATGGTTCAGATCCTCAAACTAATTTTAATATTACACAAAAGATACCCAAGTAAATACAAAATGCAGTTCTTAAATGATAATTTCATTTAATACATTTTGCCCCCTAAATCTAAAAGCAACTGCTACCAAGAATGAATTAGCAACATCGCTAGCAACATCGCTGTGGAGGAATTTCGGTCCTCTCTTCTTTGCAGAATTGTTTTAATTCAGCCACATTTGAGGGATTTCGAGTATGAACAGCCTATTTAAGGATTTAAGTACATGATACGGCATCTCAATCAGATATAAGTCCGGACTTTGACTAGGCCGCTACTAAATTATAATTTTGTTTTATTTTGAGCCTTCAGAGGTCGACGTGCAGATAATTTTCCTGCTGCATAACCCTGTTGCATAAGTGCGCTTGACCTTAAGGTCACAAAATGATGGCCAGGCATTTTCCTTCAGGAGTTTCTGGTGGAGCGTAGAATTGGAGATTCCATCAATTATGGCAGGTCGTCCAGGCCCTGAAGCGGTAAAGCCGCCTCAGACCATCACACTACCACCACCAATTTAAACTGTTGGTATGATGTTCCTTTATATGAAATGATGCAATACATTTTTCCCCTTAATAAAATTATCATCTGAAAAGTATTTTTAATACAATGATGATACAATTAGCCGATCAATACCTCAACTGACCAGCAGCTGGAGCAAACAGGAGCGTATATTGAACATTACTATTAAACAGATTTACACAATATAAATCTTTACACAAGCCAATTGTATTTTTTTTTCTCATACAATGAGTTTCCACACAGCCATGGTAGAAAACCTTCTAACCAGCGATGACGGTGAAGGCTCATACCTCTCCTTGGCGAAAGCCTCCTTGCATCCTTCCTTGGGTGGGGGAATGTGAACAGTCGAGTCATGAATTACATCACAGGGTGTGAGTGGGTCCTGTAGATGAGACACACACTGAGGAAAACACTGTCTGATTTTTTTACATACATACACACACATGCATACCAACATACCACCCAGGCCTATTTTGCTCACTTTGGGGGGCCTTTCACACACGCATACACACAAAATTACTTACTGTGTGATGTGAGCCATCTCCATTAGCCTGCGAGGTAGAGTACAGGTTCACATACTCTCCTTCTCCTTCTACACCTTCATCGTTTGCACTCTCACTCTGTTTAGGCGAGCAAAAAAGATCAAATATTAGACACACCGAAACATGGGCATACACAATGCACCTGTGATGAAAATTAGATGACCAATACCTGAACTGACCAGCAGATGGAACAAACAGGACAGTCTAATGAACGGTACTACTAAACTGATTTACACATGTGCATAAAGCCAACTGTATTTGTCCTTTAACTTGCACAAAGAAAAAAAAAATAAACAGTATGCACCAGAGGTATTAGAAAACATCAGTGCATCTTAGGGACCCTTGGCCACAGGCCGCACTGAAGACAAGGGGAATTTGAAACTGAGCCAGAGGACAAACCAGCTCCTTTGTATGTATGTGTGTGCTGGATTATAGAGATTACACTTAGGGGATATGGACAGAAACGACCTGCAGGAACTCGTCGAAAAACACCAGCATGAACATTCCTACTGTGCCTGCTTTCACACACGGCTCGACATGTTTCCTTGGGACAGCAGGAACTAAAGCATCCCCCTGTTTTATTCGGTCAGAGGAATTCCGGAACATTCCACACACACACACACACACACACACACACACACACACACACACACACACACACACACACACACACACACACACACGGGGATTAAATAGGAGGAGAGAGTGAGGACACAGGGTTATGTTTCCCACACACACGCACACACAGGTCAGTCTCTGACCTGAACTGTGATCCTTCTTCACATGTTCACAAGCACACAACATATGGTCTAATGCTTAAGCACGCAACTTCTCACTGCCTATTCAGTCTTCCTCTCCTATAAACACACACACGCACGCACACCCCTATTTTTTTGGTCTTTCTTTAACTAGATCAACATATTATATCATCACACTCACTTTTCTCTTTAAATAATGTCACGTTACAGTGTCACATCTCACATCGTCTAAAAATTTTTTTTAAAAAAGGCTCACTAAAAGCATGCTGGCGGTGTGTAATTTCAGCAGGATCTCTCTTTGTTCTCCATATCTGAGCCCCTCTACCACACAAGCTCCAGTATCTGAGCTTGCACTAATGGAAGCAGGGTTTTCACCCACTGTATTTCTATTCCTGAAAGGACGATCTAAATGGAAATGTCATTTAAGAAATTCTGTATAAAAAATGTAAATATATATATATAAATTGCAAAATGTAACCCACCAAATATTATCCAAAGGAAGTCTACGCCATGTGGTTAATGGCTACATTTTTTAAAAAATATAAATGATTAGTTGAAAAACATAGCACATTACAATAAAACGGTGAAACACAGCTTGATGAAACTCATTGCAGACTACTCAAGTTAAAAAAGCAAACTGCTTCCACATTGCAACTGGAAATATAGCTCAATTACCTTCCCGTGATGGTTCTGGCCAAATTCACTGACAGGGGGCAGCTGTTTCAGACATTTCTGATTTGAAAACTGACTCTTCCAAACTGACCCCCTCATTCCAGTAATGCCCTTCATGTGTACTCCAAGACTGAACTAGTCATCTAAACATAACCTGAACAAATTCACCTCCATACCATACATGTGCGAGTCGAGAATGATCCGCACTCTGGCCGTACAATTGTTAAAAATAACAATTCTAGAATGTCAAAAATAAATAATAAAAATTATGTATTTGAGCATAATCTCCCAGTTTTTCAATACACTTCGTCCATCTGTCAACAAGCTGCCGTATTCCCTCATTAAAAAATGTTTTCGTCTGAGCTGCGGGCCAAGAACGCACTGCTGTTTTCATCAGAACTTGATCTTCGGCCTTGTACGGCTGTTTTCAGGTGAAAGTCTGATGGAGCAAGATCAGGATTATAAGGAGAATGCTTTAACACCTCAAAAAGTTTTACAGACTGTCGACCCTTGGATAGCACTCCTCTGCTTTTTTTTCCCGGAGTTTAGGCTTCAGATCTTCAATAAGTATCTCATTGTAACGAGCACTGTTGATTGTTGAACCTTTTTCCTGATAAATTTCCAATACTGGCCCTTGAGAATCCCAGAAAACTGGAAGCATCAATTTTCCCACTGATGGTTGACTTGTGTCATGTGTCATCTGTTTATGTTCTTCTGTGGGTTTTTGCGGCACCAGGTACACCCTCAGGTCATGAAAAAAAAAATCACTGCATGTTGCTTTGCTTTCGTGCAAATCACAAGTGGGGCATCTATTTCTGCTCGCACTGCAGTTACAAATGAACTGATGGAATACGTTCACACCCGCATAGCAGTGACTGGGGAGACAGTAGCCTTGAATGGAAACCGCTGATAAGACTGGAGTTTTAATATAACCAGAGTGTGGATAATTTTTGACTCACACTCAGGTGATTACTCGTGCAATCGCGAATTGGCCTGATGGGTATGAAGCAGATTGGTCACTTGCTCAGGGGCATACCCGCACACTCACATCAATCATCGCAACATTAGGTATTCATGAGTTTAAAAGTGGGTTAAAATAAATAATTCAAATGAATAAACAAACAAATAAATAAATAGTGTGGTTTGGTGCCGTTATTGCTTCAGAGTTGCTCTTAGAGCCCTCAGATCATTTTCCGAGAACGCTTGGAAAAATTTACCAGACTTTTGGTTCATTACTAAAGACAAAGGATTCCAGGTTCGGGAAGCGTGCCCAAGCCCACTTGAAGAGAAAGGCACGGGCACTGAACAGTACTCAGGAACGGCTCAAATCAGATATGGAAGCAAATCGTATCTGTCTACTTTGAAATGTTCGCGTGATGAGAGCAACGCTCTCACATGCCTTCCTTCTTTGACAGTTTTTCTGTAATATCAATAATATTATGTATAACGTGAACATTAACTCCGTTGTTCTGTTCTTATCTTGTGTTTAATGGCGACTCATAAAACAAATAGGTGCATACCGCCACCAGCTGTATCATACCCGAGAAGGGAGAACAACAACAAAGAATGACGTGTAGGCTGGCCAGCAGGGGAATGGGGGGGGGGGGGGGTAGTCGTTCCTAATCATGGTATAAATCAATTGTTCGTAATGTGAAAACGCTCTATTGCAAGTTGGCCCAATTTGCCAACTTGCTGAAGCTTTTTAAGAGGGATGAGACCTATTATGAAAAACTGATTAAAAAAAATGTGAGAGGGAAAAAAAAAAAAAAATATATATATATATATATATATATATATATATTTATTTATTTATTTTTTTGATTGACAAGTCAATAAAATTTTCCCCAAATTTTGACATCATTTAGGCTTGTTGCTCAGCTCTTCTCTCTCTCTCAGCAGCAGCGCATTTACATAGACAGTGAAACAGCACATTTAGAGGAGGAGTGAAATAGAGGGAGTTTGATATAAAAAAAAAGTGAAATTAAAAATAAAAAGTGGATTATCTCAAGGTGGGTTTTTTGTGGCATTGGCAGCGCTCTGAGACCCATGTTAAATCATTAACAAAATAGTAAAAATGTTGGACCTTTAAAAGAGTAAACACGTTACAAAGCAACGACACTGGAGACTCCATATCTACACAGTTCCCATAAAACACCAAAAAGCAAAAAAAATAAAAATAAAAAATAGCCTGTCCTTTTCCTGACAAATGAGAGAATAATTTCTGTCCTGTGCTGGGAAACACCCTTGAATTATGTGTTACTATATAAACCATAATGCACCAAAATGAGGACACTAAACCATAAACCAAATGGCTGAACTGTGTAGTTAGACAAAAAGAAAGCATGCCTTCTGAGCGGTCATATTTAAAAATTCAATGCTTTGTGGTATGAAAAATACACATGCATTTAAATCTATATATACATTCAGAAATAAATAGAATTCCTTCGCAGAACTGAAACTTTTTGAAAGGAACAAAGGAACCGGTGAATTGGGAAGTTTCAAAGATACGAGTTTCAGAAGCAAAAAGAAACCCATGCACATCCAGAGTTCAACAAGACCTAATAACCTCACATACTGCAGAAAACCCCTTAATCAGTTCTCTGATGTATTGCATTGCAAATGATCCTGCCGTGGTCGTCACTCACCGTGGGTGTGGTTAAAGAGGTGTGGCCACTAAGGAAGGAGTTAGACACGGACAGGCTGAGGCCGATAGCAGACTCCGCCTCCTCCGGAACGCCAGCGGAGGGAGGGAGGAGTGAAAGAGAGGAGGAAGAGGAGGAGGAGGGAGAGGAAGTGTGAGATGCCTGGATGAAAAGGAAAACAGATGGACGAGAAGAAGAGAAAGAAAGATAGAGTGAGAGCTTTTATCACTAAGAAAAGAGAATTGACTAGAAGAGCAGATATAAATGGAACGAAAAGACAAAGAAAGCTGGAGAAAGCAGTAAGGAAAAACCCAAAGTAAATAAGTGATTAATAGTGACCAGGGTGTAAGAGAGAGTACTAAGAAGCGACAATCATCAACTGGTCCTGAGTTAGCCGTCTGGTTTATTTGTTCATAAAGCATCCTGACCTCTGACCTTTGAGCAGGTGTGAACCAACTACAGCTTGAGCCTAAATGTGCATCATGTTATACAGTACATCACTATCAGCACCTTTGATGATTTCATGCTTGGACTCTTTGCTCTTATGTCTGAGTCGACGTGTGAGATTGTGTACATGCATACCAGCTGTCGCTGTTTGGGTGGCAGGGCCGGAGGGGGCGGAGTCTCGTAGCCCTCGTTGGACCCATAGACTTCTTGGAATCGTTTGTTCCTGCGCTGTTCGTAGATTCTCTCGCTCTGAGGTGTCTGATAGAAGACGGATGGCTGTGGCTCGGAGTAATCCTCCACAAACTGCATGTACTGGAGGACTATACCACACACAAACATACGCACAATCATATACAGTAATATGTACAAACAGGAGTGAACAATACTCCTCCAACTTCACTTGCACATGTTACAAAACAGAACCAGATAAAGCTTTACAACCCACATGTGCAGTAGGGTTATTACTTCTTACCTCTAAACACACACACACACACACACACACACACACACACACACACACACACACACACAGTAGAATGCACCAACACTTACTCGTTCTGCTTTTCTTCTCTGGCAGAGGTGGAGGGCTGTCGCTCGGGGACGAGTACGGTTCAGTGCCATTGGTCAACGTGGGCGTGACAAGAGAAGTGGGCGTGTCCTCGTCTGAGGGGCGGAATTCGTAGATCTGGCAGGATGACAGGATGGGAACAGATCGCCTCTTTTTCTGTGGAAGGGCAGGGGGCTGTTCTCCGTTGGAAGTTCCCGCAGCGCTGAGTGGGCCTACAGGGGCACTGAAACGGGGTTGTGCTGGGCCAGGAGACGTCAAGGGGGTCTCACTGAGGCATTCTGGGAGGGGACTCAGGCCGCTGCTGGGAACCGTGGGAAATGGCAAAGGCTCGGACACTGAGAGGTCCTGATGGAGGAAGTCGTAGTCAGGGTCGTATCCGTCTGTGTTATCTAAGAGACATGCAAGGAGGGGGGCAGAGAGAGAGAGAGAGAGAGAGAGAGAGAGAGATGAGGAGAGAGCATTTAGCATTTTTTTTCTACACACTAAAGTCAACAACTTCTAAGTGTGTGCATGCATACCGAGCGTCTCACAGCTAGTGTTGCGTGAGCATTGGCCGCTGTCCCTCTCCAGTGAGGAAAGCTGCTCGTCTGATTTGCTTAGTTTTCCCATAATGCTGCAGGGCGAGAGGCGAGGTGAATCCCCGCCGTATGATTGGCTGCCGCCGGAGAAACGCCTCTGTAGTAGTTCCACCTCATACTCCTGCTGCTGTTATCATGGCAATGACAAGCAACAAGAACAACAAAACACAATTTAAACCAGGACAAACAGAGTACTAGCCCACAGACCGGAATGAGTTTATTGAACTGCATAAACAAGAAATCAAGGCCTGGACATCAAGAGATCAGTCAAGATTAAGAAATCATCTTATTTTGAAAGACAAAGATCACGCTTTGGTATGCACTTCTGTAAGAATACCAAGCGGTAGGGTGATAAATTACAAATTGAGAGTCTGGAATGGAGAAAAGTTATTATAACAAATGATAATTTGTTTATGTTATGGGAAGTAGAGCCAACCACAATTCCTCTTCTTTAAAAAAAAAATGCACACACTCTTCTAATTGAAGGCAATTGTATAAATCTATAAATGATCAGGGTCTGACTCAGGTAAGAAGAATATTGTAAATGGTCACTACACAAGGCAACAAGTAAAGGGTTTGAAGTTAAAGGGTTAGTGTTAGTTTGTACCTGTTTGAGAGCTCCATGCTGCAGGTTGAGGCCACAGTTCGTCCTACTCATGGGTGCTACCACGGCTATGCGAGTGGGCGAGGAGGCAGACTGGCGCTTCTTTGGAGGCAGAGCAGGGGGGCTGAGGAGCAAATATTTATGAGCTTGTTAGCAATTCTATCAAGTAGTGAGGTCAAGTGACTAGATCATCACTTACGCAAAGGAAAGTTAGCAAGGACTGAGGACTGAAAATCAATCAATCATTCTCTCTCTCTCACACACACACACAAAATAGTGCTTTTCCAGATACTTCTGACAATCCAGCATGCCTTACTCTCTCAGCCAGATAACTAGGGAAGCAAGGGTGGTGAACACAGACCATCAAGAAGGCACAAGAGGGTTAGACAATGGTTGATCATGCAAATCCATTACAAACAAGCCTTTTCTAGGTTGGCCGACACTCTACGATGTGCAATTTCTCACACTGCCATATAAATCACATGCACATTATGGCTTCCATCCAGTCAGGAGGCCAAGGCCGTGTGCTCTCATAATGCACCCTGAGCGCACAACTGACTGACATACATTTCCGTCACCACTGGACTGAAGCACGACTGCATCCTGCTCCTGGCATAGGGATGACCAGACGATGACGGAGAGACGTAGAGAGATGAGCGCAATGATGAAAAACGTCCAGAGCACATAGAGAAAGAGAAAGGGTTGTAGGCAGAGGACAAAAAGACAATTAAGATAATACATGATGACAAGTAGTAGGACAGACGGATTAAGGGAGGACAGTGAGAAAGAGGGGAATGACATGTACAGTATAAATCATCGCATACACAGTGAGTTAAAGACACACATACACACAAACACACGCACAGAGCTACACTAGCCAAACTGAGCAGCAATGTGCAGCTGTCTACTAATTACAGATGTTCCTCTTTCTTATGTGCGTTTCAGTATTGCATGTCCACTTGCTCTCTGGCAGGGCAGTTCAAAAATTGCTTATTACTATATCCATTACTAGGATCTCTCTCGCAAGCAAATGCCATGATAAGTGCCTGTGCATGGCAACCGAGCTCAGCACCCAAAAAAACAAAAAAACAAGTCAATTCATATTTATATACACTGCAACGCACAAGAATACTCCCCTTGGAATATTTTTTTTATTTTACAACCTGGAAATGAAAAGGCATCAGTGGGATCTCATGTCATTAATCTACATAAACATCTCGTAATATTAAAGTGATAAAAGCACACTTAATCTATAAATAAAGTTGTGACTGCATGAGAATAGCCATTGTTGAGAAGTCCCCAAATTAGATCTGAAAACCTGACGCTGCCAATCGACGCTAATGCCACAGGCTGTGGTGTTTTTTTTTCATTAGCAAGAAATGGAAACCCGGTCAGGACTGAAAGCAATGTGGATGGAGCCAAACCCTAGACTCAACACTAGAAGAAATCCTGTTTCTCTATGAAAGATGTCTGATGTGGACGACAGTACGACAATCATCCTCAGTCTCCTGAGCAATGCTACTAAATCTACACCCGGGAGGTTAAAAACCAAAGCCGGGACCTAAATCCAATTTGGGATCTGTCTCAAGATATGAAAAATGCCACACACCAACAGTCTCTGTCAAATCTGATAGTGCTTAAGCAAAGTCAGCAGGAAGAATAAGGAGGAAAAAAAATACATCAGGATGCAGATGTGCAAAACTGATACATCCCAAAAGACTCTGAGTGAGAACTGCAGCCAAATGTGGCTCTACTAAGTATTGATCCAGGCAGAAGATTACTTATATAACCAACAAGTAATCTTCATGTTTTGCGTTACAATAGAAATATTTTGCACCTGCAAATACAAGACATTGCAGTAAACCCAAATCCCAAAGTCCAATCCTTTTCCATGTTATAAAACTATAAAATATCGAAAAAGTTCAAGACAAGTGAATTCTTATGTGAGGCACCATTCACACAACCTAAAAATCCATTATTTAACTCAAATAAAACTGAATATACCAACCTGTGCCAGTTCCAATAAACTGAAAAAGATGGATTATATACATATAATTGGACTTTATATCACAAGAGCCACCTATAATTATGAAGCTCAGTGATGCAGACCATGATACATCCCTGGCTTTTTCTTTGAGGAGGACATTTGGAGTAAGCCTTACAGCGAATGACATCATTTATGACTTGTTAAAACAAGTTAGGTGTTTGAACACTCTGCTAACATGATGAATTAAAGCTGTTACACCATGTGACTTATGGGCTTTTTGTTGTCATGGTGACGCTGACACTAACTGGTGTGCCCTGTTTGCACGTACATTTGCTTTGGATTGACTGTTACTTGCACACGAACAGGGATTTAACAGATTGCAAGGTTTAGGGTCCCATGTAAACAGGTCACTTTCCGGACTGTGCCGCTTAATAATGAAGACTTATTGTGGTCTGGGATAACCGGCCTACAAACACCAGCTTTACATAGTCTGTAGTGTATCATTGTGATGATACTAAAAGAAGCTAAGAATTCTTATATAAATAATAAAATACTAAATAAAATAATTTATAACACATTTTCAAAATGTTCAATACTTAAATGTAGCAATATGTATATTTTATTATAATGTACAGTACAGTACTGTGCAAAAATTCTGATCCACTCCTCATTTCTTCATATTTAGATTCCAAAGAGCCGCACATTCTTGTATTTTTAATGTAGATATGAGGAATATTTCTGTCAGCTTCCTGAAGGACTTTTTTGGCTCTTATGTTCAGTCCAGTCGCTGTACCTTATCAATCATTAATCAGTCAAGCATAAAAAAAATCTTATTTAAAACATGAACATGGGAGAAACAAGTGCAATTGATGACAGATGATCAGGCCTGTGATTAGTACAGTGGTGATGCTGAAGGCTGAGTGGTTGGAACAGATGAGAGGGTAAATTTTTTAATTGTATCTTTAGGCACTTTGCAGGCTGTTGCAGTAAAACATTTGTTCTTATTTCTTTAATCTAATATCCATCATTTAAATTAATATGAAGAAATGAGGGGTCAAGAATTTCACACAGTACTGTGTATGACCTTAGTACAGACACTATTTTGTAGTCGGAGCAATATGAAACAATCATCATTAGACTCCTTTTTTTCACGTGTTCCATAGAGGACGTACTCTGTAAATTTCAGTATACACTGCAACGCTAGGGTCCTAGACTTCTATTCTAGAACATACATACTAATACATTTACCTCTTTCAGGAAGCTGCACATGAAATAAAGAGAAATAAGACATAACAAATAAGTGCTTGTATTTTCCAAAAAAAAAAAAAAAAAGTAGAAACCGTTGATCTTATTACAACTGTCAGTAACCTTTTTTTCTGGATTTGTGAACCGAGATGCTCACAGGTTCTGTTTTGCTACTTGATTTCTGTTCAGAATAAAAAATCTAACGCACACCCACACACAATCTCACCTGTGCTCTGCTAATTTCAACCCTGGTAGAGGAGGTTTGGGCGGCGCAACTTCCTCTTCTGAGATGTTCGTCAAGCTATCCGGAGGCGTGGTCTTGCTGAGGATCTCCTTTTCCCGCTCAGTTAGAGGCATCTCGCACATGCTGTTTGATCGGCAAGAAGAAACAGAAGCACAAAGTAAGACTGAGAGAAAGACAGGCAAACAAGGCAAGCAAGTAAGCAACACTGAGAAAGAGTCAGGCCAGATAACTCCTTCCATATATATGCATTTCCTCTATTGCTTGGGTGGGGGGGACGGGGGACGGGGGGGGGGGGGGACACGGAACAGTTCACAAGTACATAAAAGATCAATCTATAAGTAATTTTCATCTCCTAGCTTAAGTAGCTGAGAAAGCTAAAGTATTGCTTGATCCACAAAATGTGATCCAAACTCAAACCTTACCTCTCTACTTTGGCCACAGGGAGCGCTGGCTTGCTAGGTGATGTTGGGGAAGGCTGCTCGTGTTTTTCTATGGTGAGTTTGACCAACTCCTGTAACATACACACACACACGTTTGCTGTGCCCTATCAAGTCCTTCCCATATATTAACATTTAATATTAAATGTAACAAGTAAAGGTTAAAGGGACAGTTCAGGTTCTTGTATGAAATTTGAGGTGTACAAGTCAAAAGTTTGGATACACCTGCCATTTTCATGGTCATTCCTGATTTTGATTGCTTTCTACATTGTAAAGCAATGCTGAAGCTGCTACTTATGCTCTGTAAAGCCTTCGTAATTAACTCTAATTGAACTTCTCCTCTGCAGCCGAGGTACGTTTTAGTCTTGCTTTCCTGGGAAGGTCTTCATGAGAGCCAGTTTCATCATGGTGCTTGATGGGTTTTGCAAATGCACTTGACAATACTGTTCCTACAATGACTGTTCCACAACAGCTGACTGCCATGTCTTAAAATAACAATTGACTGTTGTTGTTGTTGTTACTTAATTGCCTAACTCCGTAGGGGTTCATCTCCAGTATTGTTATAGAATGTAGAAAAATAAATCCAAACATGTGTAGAAACCTTTGACTAGTAAGGTAAATACATAAGCTTAGATCCTGGGAATTATAAATGTTCTTGCACTGCACATCAATGATGAAGTTTGTCACCTGGAACATGAGAACAATGTAAGTAATCAAAGCCAAATTCCACAACTCTTGTTCTGTGCAAAAATGCAAAAGATCCAAAGTTCAGCTGAGACTCATACGAAGCTTCTGCCGTACCAGTGAGCTAAATCGAGTTAGCACGAATTCAAGGCCAAAAATGAACTATGGTCGGAACTAGCCATACAGCTCAGATTACTTACAGTACATGGAACATGCATTCCAGGTGACTTTATAACATTATAGTCGGTGTGCCGAACAGGAAAATTCATAATGACAAAGAGCTTTGGTAAGGTACTTACATGCAGCTCAATTTTGATTTAAGCCAGACTTGAAAATTTTTTTAACTATCACTTTAACAGAAACGAAAGCCCATACCTTTACTCCGTCCAGTACAGCCTTTATCACCGCAGTAACAGTTGCTACGGTTTCCTTGTCGTCTAGGTCGATGCCCTCCAGCATCACTTGGTCGGCCCAGCGAATGAGATTCGCCAAACTCTGATAAACACGATTATGACAGGATGATACGGCCGAGCTGGGGAGGAGGGGGGGGGGGGGGGGATAAACGTTGGAACATCACTACTTGTCTGTTGTCTTGTACACACGCAGCAAGACATGTACATGTAGTAATTCATGAAAGTATCCAATCAATCAATCATGTGGTAGCAGCTTGTGGAATGAAATCATACAGATACAGGTAAAGAGCTTCAGACAAAGTCAAAACAAGTGTGTTTTGTGACTTAAACTGTTGCATGATTGTTACTGCTGGACCCACTGAGGTGGTCAAGATAAAGTAGAGGACAATGGCTAGACTGGTTCAGGCTGATTCGAAGTCTATGATATGTAAGTGAATGGGAAGGCCTCCATATATATATGTGTGTGTGTGAGAACATGTTTCCCTAAGTCCTTTGGAATCAAGATTCAAGTAGAACAGTAACTCATTCATTGAAAGACCAATGTATACCGAAAAAAAAACAAAAAAAAAAAACACAACCCCCATTCACACACACACACACACACACACACACACACACACACACACACACACACACACACACACACACACACACACACACACACACACATACACACACACACACATACACACACACACACACCACACACTCACCTGTGTTGGATTCTTGCCTCCACTTGCATGAGGGGAAGAATGGCCTCTAGGACTTTGCTAGCCGAGCCAGGCAGCATCTGGAGCACTTTGGTGTCCACCGACATCTTGTCCACGATAGTCTTGAAGTACCTCAGTGCACTCACCACCTCCTTCTCCTGCTCCTCCAGACGGCTCACCTTCTGCACAAATGGACAAACAAATGCAGGATGCAGTGTCAAAAATCCCCCCTGTGCTGAAGTTGACCATATAATAACACCCTAAATAGCTTCTCGTTAAATGTTTCAAACGTTTCTGGTTTGACAATCTTTTTAACTTAATAGCATGTCATTATTTTTGCTGTTAACTAAACATTTTTTTAATCTATTGTATGGTTATCATATGACAAAAGTCAAGCGAGCAGAACTACATTTAAAACTGCTTTTTAAAATAGAAAAAAAATGTAGTTCCTGAAGTGAACACTGGGTGTCATCATGATACACATCCTAATTGAAAAGCAGATCAGCTCCAGATCTTTTCCCCTGAGGCCCACATTGATGTTACATACTGTGGCTTGAGGGCAGACATGCCTTAGAAACAACTGAACAGCACACAGTGATGATAATCATCAATCTAAACAGATTCAACCACTATTTCTCTTTTGTTTTAAACAAATATGACTTTCGACACACTTTAATCATTGCAAGCTTTGTCCTGGCAGACCATTTTGCGATTATGTCATAAATCTATTTCCAAAAAAAGATGTGCCTTAAATGGATAAATATATCTAAAAATTAGGCTTGATGCAGTATGAGATATTTCATGGAGTCATGAACATAATGGGTTTGAAGATCGAGGTATTACCGACCTGATTTTGAATAGAATTCGATTCTGTAGTTCTTATTTTGTAGCTTGTGTGAAATTTAATTGGTGTTTGTGTAGATTTTGAGCTGGTGTAGGTTTACTTACAGCTTGTACAGAGTTTATGTAGAGTTTGTAGAGAGAGTTTGCATAAAGTTTGTGTAGAAGTTGTACAAGGCTCGCAATCAGAGATTGTGAAGGCCTTGAGTTTTTTTAAATGTTTACTGTTTGTGTTAAGCTTATGCAGATACTGTATTGTGCAGTCTGTGTAGAGATTATGTAACGCTTGTGCAGACTGAATTTGAATAAAGATTGTGTAAAGTTTGTGTAGAGTTTGAAGTGCTCATGGTCAGTTTGTGAGAAGCTTAGGGAGAATTTATTTGGTGTTTGTACAGTCCGTTCAGAGTTAATGCAGACTTTGTGTAGACGGTGTGCAGAATTTCTGACCTTGTTAACAGGTTTCTCTGTGCTCTTGACAGTCGGTTCAGGAGCGCTCTGTTTGCCCTTTTTGGATGGAGTGCGCTTGATCTTGGGCGAGTGGAACTTATCCATCAGCTTCATGGTGAAAGTAGAGATATGAGACCTTTGAGAGTCTGAAAACACAAACAGACAAGACAACAGTGAGAGAGGAAGAGGAACAGAATTGACATGAGGACAGCGGTTTGCGCGTTTCTAAAATAAAATCTGTCTTGCGACAACTTGGAGAGACTTTGAGAAGAGGGGGGGGCAGATAAAGAGCGAATGTGATACAGATTAAACTAGATGCTGTGCACAATCGATGGATGTGTGTCGACGGCCGTAATATGAAACAAACTTTACTCATGATCAAGATTCGAGGCCACTCTGTAGACAAATAAATATACTCTAATTAAACTATTTATTTCTTTATCGTGCCGAATTGTGTTTTTCTCGTTAGTGTGTTAAAGATGTTTATGAACATAAGCTATTTAAAATATTGTTATTATTATAGTTCTATTATACTGTGTGTGTATATATATATTTTTTTTTTGTGAATGATTTTTTTTTTTTGCAATAGTTATATAGTCATAACAATGCACAAGCAATCATTATTTTTTGACCACTAGTTAGAACTGCACTAAGGAACACAAGACAAAAGCGGATTTCCAACAGGAAGTTCATGCTATGCTGAATTATACCACCATTCATGAAAAGGAAATGTGGCAATCACTCAGACATCCCGCCTCCCCACTGTCTCACACAGACACACACACACAGAAGGGTCATACCACCACACAGAAATGGGTACGACTTCCTTTTGTGAATTAAAGGGAAACTGGCACGGACACACTGTCTCTCTCTCTCTCTCTCTCTCTCTCTCTCACACTCGCACACAATCTTCCAAAGCAATGATAAGCATCACCACATAGACAATGATGCTCCCATAAGAGATGAACACAAACAAACTCAGCTCCAAGACTTTTATCATAATTGGAATTTTATGGAGGACAATCTTGAGTGTGTGTTTGCCGTATAACTGTATTACGGTGTGGCAAAAAGGCGATAAGAACAGTGCGAGATAACGCCCTCTGAGACACAACCGTGCTTCTACGGCTCCTAGAAGGCAGATGTGTCATAAAACCCACTGATGTCTCTCAAGATCAGGACATAATGAAGCGCATCCCAGTCTCTGTGTCATCTGTTATTTTCTTTCTACCTGTTGTTATTTTCGGGATGTTTCACTCGACCTTATCGCTTAACATCCCACATGTCAAAGAAAAAAAATAATAATCCTCAGCGCTGCTCTAGCCATAGCATACAGTATAATAATCATCATGACAAACCATGAGCTAGCTCAAGAGGTATTTCGAATGAGGTCAGAGGATCGAAATCACCCGTCTAAAGTTCACACAGGCACACGTGAAGAAATAACGGAGCATTTAAATCACTGTCTGATGATAATTAAAGGGTTAGATCTGACACTGGTTTGTAGGGCTACGCTGCAAGATATTCATGTATACAGATTAAATGCCTTTTGGGGACTAACGGTACTAAATGAATCCAACGCAGACTTAGGAAAGTTTACGTTTTGTTCCAAAATCTATGAAATGCATGAAATCCAAAAAATTTATGTCCACATTTGAAACTACATTTGTTTTTGGGCAGATTTGTCCCAAAAAAATTTTTTTATCACAGTTTAAACATTCAGGCATTGTAATGATTACAACTTTTAATCATCTATCTCGCGTATCGCTGACTCATCCTTTAGCATGGCCTCGTATAAGACAGGATGCAGTTTATGGGATATTTCTGAGATCTGTGTGTTAAAGTGCTAAAGCATTAGTATAACGTGGTTAAGAAAAGAAAAGCTGAGTCCTCCGTCTCGTGACAATATACAGTACATTTTTAAGCAAAGTTTCTTTTTTTTTTTTACAGGTTTTTAATAACCTAACTTACATGTGTGTGTTTAGAAGAAGAGGGCTTGAACAATACTGAATTTACAATGAGTTGCAGCTGTTAAACCACCAGTGACCAAAAACGGGATCTGACTCAATGTGCGTGTATGTGTGTGTGTGAGTGTGAGAGAGATAGAAAGATCATAGTAAACCAGTAGTAGTTTATTTAGACCTAAAAAAAAAAAAAAAATTATGGAATTTTGGGGTGTGTAACAGCTTTGCAGGAAATGTGTAATCAAATGTTGTCTCTGTGTGTGTGTGTGTGTGTGTGTGTGTGCGCGCGCACACATATTAGTGTGAAAACCATTGTTGGCTTGGGGGGCTCTGCCCTTCCGTCCTGAGTGTGCCCAGAACAATGCGTTATGGGTAAAAGCGGAAATCATATTTCAACTAAAATGAGTTGGAACTATGCCTATGCACGAGAGAAAACAACTACTCCAACTACTCCTTAGCGACGAACTCATAAGATTACACTGTGGAGTAATATTTGATTACACTGTCTCATATCAGACATGACAACCGTATGAGGTATTACTTAAAAATACACCACAAGAGAAGTTGTTTTCTCTTTAATAAAATGAGAAAGGGGATAATACCCCGCCTCCGCGCCCCTATGCTGTGCAGCCTCATCTTCTGTCAAGATAGTATGTCTGACTTGACTAACAGTTTAGTTAACATCAGTTCTATATTATTAATTTTTAGCGTTCACACTTACAGTAACATAGACAGCATCCACCATGTGAACACATTACACAACCGAACATCATTAATTATTTATGGGAAAAACATTTATTAGAGATGGGTATCACTATCTAATGCGATATCACGATACTTCGGTGCTAATTTGATTTGTATTGCAGTTCTACAGTATAAGTATCACCGTTTTATACAAGTTTTAGTCAAAAATTATCCACGCTCTGGATAAAGAATGTATTTTATTGAACTTTTAGAAAAGATAAATACACACTTTTTCAATATAATCTCTGTGCTTTTTTCTTTGTCCATGTGTCAACAAGCTTTTGTATTCCCTTATTAAAAAAGAATCTTCGTCCTTTTAAAACTGCTTTCAGGGGACAAAACAGGTGAAAGTCCGATGGAGCGAGATAAGGACTATAGGGAGGATGCTTTAACACCTCGAAATGGATTTTTTTTAATAGGGTGTTGACATTGTGGGCAGAAGTGTGCAGACGTGAAGCGTCATGCAAGATCACAACACACTTGGGTAGCAGTCCTGAGTGCTTTCCGCTCTGAAGTTCAAGCTGCAGCTCTTCAATAAGCATCTCACTGTAATGAGCACTGTTGATTGTTAAACCTTTTTCCTGATAATGTTCAAATACTGGTCCTGGAGAATCCCATAAAACTGGAAGCATAATTTTTCCAGCTGATGGTTGATTTTTTAACTTGTTCTTGGTCGGCCGATTGAGGATGTGTCCGTTCCATACTCTGCTGCTTACTCTCAGCCTCGCAGTGATGAATCCATGTCTCGTCACCAGAAGTGACTCTCCTTATTCTCTTTACCTTTTTTAGAATATCTGCAAATTTTGTTTGCAGATATCCAAACGCCGGAACCGTCTTGGTGTCAAAGGAGTACCTACTCTGCACGCTACTCTGTACTTTGTTTGTGCAAATCACAAGTGGGACGTCCATTTTCACTCGCACTGCAGTTACAAACAAACTGATGCAATACGTTCAAGACTGGGGAGACAGTAGTCTTAAACGGAAAGTGCTGAAAAGATTTTTGACTCCTACAAAATGACAAGGAAATAAAGGGAGGTTTTACTCTCATAACGGTGTTCTGTTATTCTACACAATCAATAGTCACAGTTTGACTTGAACACCGCTTGTTATTACGACATGGATTTAAATTTGTCCTAAGCCCACAACAAAACTATCTCTTAAGCTTTGATAGGGTGACACTGGCCAGACAAAAAGACGAGTAAGAAGAAGTGGGTCAGAGCATTTAGTAATTGTAATTAATTACAGTACGTTTAGTCTCAGCTTCCTGCTTTTCGCTGAAGTTGAAAGAATTTCCTCCAAAACTCCGTTGAGCAATACAGAATTATACTCGATATTAAACATGTTTTTTACCCATTTAAGGACTGCAGATTTTATGACTTTCTACATAATTTTAATCTGTCACACTCTTTTAATGCTATTAGTACTTGTTTTAATTTTTTGACTTGGTGACAGAGTAATGCAATTTTCTAACCTATAAATGATGTAGGATGTGTGCACAGGACCTTAATAAAAACACTTCTATGTTTGATAATCATCCAAGCAAGAAATCCCATCACTACCATCTCTTTTTAACCATCCCTGGAACAACAGCACCCACAATGTTTTAACAGAAACACAGCTAACGTAATAAGCAAATTGTATGTTAGATCATGAGGTTGATGTGTTTAAAAAGAAAAACATGTATATACTGTATGTCACACAGACTACACACATGTGACGGCCTGCTTCAGCGAGCTTGAGACTTTGTTAGTTCCATGCGAAATAATCCATTCAGGCTGAGCGAGTGCGGTTATGATCCATAAATCGACACACAACCTTTAGCTGCAGACATGTCCATCAGTCTCATGTCCAATACCCCACTATATCCAGCCTCAAGCAACATCAGGAATGTTTTATAGGGAGTGCTTTGGGACATGTAATCTTCCCAGAAGCAGGGGCAGGGCTAATGCAGAGCACACATTTATATGAAGCACAAAGGAACAATTAGAAAAAGAAGAGCTCTCTCTCTCTCTCTCTCTCCCTGTCTGTCTCTTTTTTATTGATCTTCTTACAGTTCATTATTGACCAACTTCAGCTTGACAATCTGTGTCCGAGCAAACTATTGTTTGACAGTACTACCAGGAAACAATCAGGATTTCATTTCTAGAAAAAAACTAAACAAATACTTCCTTAAATTTACAATTCTTTCACTGATTAAAACACTTAGCTTCACATAAATGTTTCTAAACTTGCAAGCTTACTCGACTCTGTTTTAATGCTCAAGTAATAAGACCACACAGACAGATAACATCCCATAGTTTATGGACCTGTTTTTGTGTGCGACTGTAAATCTACAAAATCACTGAACAGATGATGAACAGAATCTATCTGATGGCAACGAGATATTTTTGTGCGGAGGAAAAAAGAAAAGAAATGGATGTCAGTGGATGAGACACTAATTTGTTTCCCAGACAGTTGAGCAATGCGCAAGTCTGGTGTGAATGGCAAACAATTGATATACAGTTACTTCGATCTTTCACTGAACAGAGACCACAGCATCACCACCCGTGTCTGTACTGGCCCAGGATTAACCAGCACATCATCCCCATCCTCTCCTCTGTTATGAAGAGTACATCTGCACTGACTCCGCACTCTAAAAACGGAGAAAATCATATTTCACTATGAACGTTACAGTCGGACTTTACAGAGGAGGATGCTTTAGAGATCTTTGGAGCACAAAAATCACTGCTGCACCCAAACTCAAGTGAGTAAGAGACTCTCTTCGCTTCTCTTTCTACACAGATAAATCTTTAATAACCTGCAGCAAACCAACTCCTCTCCAAGAGTTTTAAACATCAATAATGCATTTTATTTCAAACTTGGAGTAAAAACGTGCGCAAAAACATTTCGCATTAAAAATGCTTTACCTTCCCGTCTAACATACACCTGTCTGTCTGAAACCACGTCGTCGAGGATCAAACACTTCCTGCTTGAGAAAACAGCTCCGCCCATTAACTTCCTGTCTGGACCTGCGAGTACTGTATGTGTTAATTTCCTTTTACTTCCCTAACTTCCTGTGCCGCCCATCCGGAATGCTAACCTGTCAGCTGCTCAGTCATGACCAACACCCTAATTCCAGTGGACCTGAACACACGTAGCCACGGCTGTAGAAAAGTGGTCGGTGTGCACGATGCTAATGGACACCTCTGATATTCAACTGCATTACTCTGACTTACATCATGTGAGCGTCTTCCTTTTGCACTAGTTATTTTATTGCTATGTAAAGAATGAGAAAATAGAACAAGCTCATTAATATTTGTGTGGTAGTCTGGGAAAACCCATCACATGCTCCTGAGATTCTGGGAAAACCACAGCAAATATGATTTTGAAACAAAAAACCTATAATGCCATGGTCAGGAAACGGGCTCTGTCAGTGCTATTAAATTTAGTTTTAACTAACATGTAGTGCCAAGCACGCCAAGCTTGTGGACTGTGATGCGATTCAGATTAAATGAACTGCTAATACTGTATGACTGTCGATTTCAAGACAACGCGAGTTCGGATCTCTGCACTGCTCCTTGACTCGAAAACATACAGCTTTTCACACTTCACCATTCGTACTGAACATGCAGGAAAAAGAACAACAAAAAAAAGTCTGAAAACGAAATATTGATGAGACATTCATCGATTCTAGTCGGTGATTGGCTTGTTTCCTGTGCATTTCAAGCAATCGATTATGAAAAACAACAACAAATTTTTATCTTTTAAACGCCAGGTTGGCGGATTTTTTTTTCTGGGCATTTGAGCATCTTATTATAGTGGAAAGACGCATGCGTATGCTTATAATATTTCTGATAACTGCATGGTCACAACACAGTTGCGTATGGCTAACAAAGAACTAACTGTATAGCCTCCTGGCTAACCAGGAAAGAAAATAGTTGAATTTGTACTGGTAACGTTTAAAGATACCAACTCGATTTAGCTCAGCGAAACTGCAGAAGCTTCATATGTGTCTCAGCTGAACTTTGGAATGCGTTTTTTTTTTATTTTTATAACGGAACATGGGTTGTGGAACTTGGCTCTGATGACTTACATTGTACTCGCGTTCCGGGTGACAAACTTCACGTCTGTGTGCATAGCAGGAAAATTTACAACGACCAAGACCTATTGTAATGAACTTATATGCACATCAGTTCTGAATTTTTTTCTGATAACCTTAAAAACCCTATCGAAACCTACATTTAATCAGCTATCGGCTGTTTTTTCTCAAACAACATCACAGATTATGGAATGGTTACCGACTCCCATCACTAGCCCTAAAACAACTTTAGTTTTGTTCTTGTCAGTAACATAGTTTAGAAAACAACAGAATTCGACCGTGTTCTTCGGACTGTGGAAGTCGAAGTAAATGTAATTGAAATGTTGGAGATCAACATCAGAGAAAAACAATACCACATCCTCTTAAGTGTGGGAAGTCTTTATATTACACTACACAGACTAATATTTCAATTTGCAATCATTCATTTATGAGAATGTGAGAAACAAGGGACACTCAACGTTCCCAGCGGGTAGCAAAACCAGTTATATCAATTATATTATATAATTATATAATATATAAGTATTTTCTTCGGCCCAGTCCTTTGGATAAATCAAGACATTCTTTAATGTCTTAAATCATACACAACATAATTTTGTGGGCCAGGCCATCCTCTATCCTGATTTTGATTCACAGTGAGGTAGATCCCAAAGGTTTTGTTGACACCTGGCATAAACATGCGTCCTGAGTGATCGGACAGCTGAGACATACTGTAGGTGTTCACGTCTGCCATTATGAATGTACCCTGAGTGATCGCTCGTGATATTTATTTATATATATTATGTCAGTTTTCCATTGCAGAAATGTCCTACAAATCATGTACCTGCATGCGCTGTTTCACACATCTTTAATTGTGTGGTCTGCTTGTAAAAATTGTACAAATGAATGAGGGATGAGATGACAAATGAAACCATGAAAAGCAGATATCACAGAAAGCTCTACCAAACAGATGTGTAAACCACAGGTAAATGTTATTAGATTAGATTAGATTAGATTTAGATTTGGGGCATTTAGATTTTCTAGCAGCTTCCAGGATGTTTAATACAGGTTTTGATGTTTTAAAAACCAACTTTATGTATCTAATAAACACTGAAATGTTGTGATTTGACAATCTTCTGCTCCATGCTCCAGTTCACTAGATGGCAGTATTGCATCAACCCTGCCATAAATACAAAAAAAAAGAAGAAAAATAAATACTTCTGTTATACAAGAGTATTTTGCAAGTACTTTGCAGAATAAGGCAGAATTTATATTTTCTGCAAACGCAATATTTGTTTAAGGAATTTGTGACTTCAGACCATTTGATGTTTAAAGACGACCTAAATAATGTAAAAAATAAAAATAAAAAAAAAGAGAGAGAATCAATTCTGAATCAAAAACTGAACCTTCATTGGATCATTTTCAGCACACACGTCTACGAACATCGAGTATAAATTCAAAACAGTTTGCAATGGTTTCGTATTTTCCAGCCAGGGCAACTTTTTTTTATTATTGTTTCTTTGTTGTCCAGGATGTACTGAGACACACTTTGGTCATATGTGCTCCAGACCACGTCGGAATGTGGATCGAAGATGCTTTTGTCCCCATTCACCCCTGCATTAACAAAGAACACTAGAAAACTGAAAACTGAGTGTATAACTCGGAGTCGAATACACACACAGAAAGGAAATGTGGAGGAATAGCAACTAAAATAAAATTATAATTTTTAGATAAGCTTTGGAGTAGCACCAGCAAATTATTTTATATTTGTATGGTAAGAATTGCAAATATAAATATATATATATACAGTACAGACCAAAAGTTTGGACACACCTTCTCATTCAGCGAGTTTTCTTTATTGTGTTCTTTATTGTATTCTTTAGCCCAAACGCGTCTCTTCTGCTTGTTGCCTGTCCTTAGCAGTGGTTTCCTAGCAGATATTCTACCATGAAGGCCTGATTCACACAGTCTCCTCTTAACAGTTGTTCTAGAGACGTGTCTGCTGCTAGAACTCTGTGTGGCATTGACCTGCTCTCTGATCCGAGCTGCTGTTAACCTGCGATTTCTGAGGCTGGTGACTCGGATGAACTTATCCTCCGCAGCAGAGGTGACTCTTGGTCTTCCTTTCCTGGGGCGGCC
>JAAGKR010001434.1:0-69848 GCA_011419295.1 Clarias macrocephalus
CACACACACACACACACACACACACACACACACACACACACACACACACACACGCACACACACACACACACACACACATGCACACACACGCACACACATGCACACACACACACGCATACGCACACACACACGCACACACACACACACTATGAATATGCTGGGAAATTGACCCAGGGTTACAGAATCACTGAGAGACTCCGAGGTCTTCAGTGTCAACACCTTTTTAATGCAGAGAATCCCTGAGAGGCAACTGCATAGCTGTGAGAACCAGAGGTCAACCTGGTGTTACAGCCCAACCGGGGATTCGTAAACCTTCACTGCGTTCACACTTAATCCAGTTTCTTCCCACGAAGCATTGTGATGATAACCTTGTTAGTGAAACCTGACAGATTTTTATTTATTAATTTATTTTCAAAATGTAGCTTTTCTTATTATTTGGCTTTTCTTTATGCTTTGTATTAAATACAAATATTGGCTGAATTGATAATTGAGCTAGAATAATAGTTGCTCTTAAATCTTGATATTTGTACATTACAAATTAAGATTTTTTAAATAAAATGTAATTCTGGTACACAGCAAAATCCTTAGTCTTGAATTAACACCCAGAGTGTTGATTTAACACTTTCAGAGTACATTCGTGACCATTAGGTCAGATATAAACAGTTGGGGTGTTAAATCAACACTGGGAATTTTGCCGTGTAGAATTTCATGAAACAATGGAACATAACAATGTAGAACGCGAGATGCAGGATCATCAAAAAGAATAATTTCGCTAGAAAAATGTTGACTTTGAACATATTTTATATATCATTTAAAATTTGATCGAAATATAACAAGGTGAAAATACAAAAGAAAAATTTCCTATAGTATCAACTAAATTTCTCATATTAGTTCAACACAATTTTAAATATATACCTTAAAATATTCTACTGTACAAGTAATCGTATAAAATGATGTGTGTTAGGAGTGAACCAGGGTCGTGGGTGGGAATGGGCTCTAACAAAAGACCATATTTAAAATGACACAAACAACATTCTGTACAGTCTGAAAAGCGAACCCGTCCACCTGTCCACTTGACCCTGCTCTTATCTCTCAGCTCATTAACAAGTCCCCTGGGTGTGATTTACATTCCTCTGCCTCGGCACTTACACCGGCTCACATGTCTTGACGAACCCTGTCGCTTATTCTAATGAGACACCTCCGTCAGACCATTGATTTTGATATGTTTTTTTTTTTTTTTTATCTTCCTGTTTAAAAGACTTGTTTTTTCATAACACATAAATCCACTCTAACAACTGTGGAATAGAAACTATTGTCATTTTTACTTCACTATAAATATTCTCATTTTATCCATAATATTTCATAAAGCATGCACATTGTCCATACAAATACTGTTTGCATAATAATAATAATAATAATAATAATAATAATAATAATAATAATAATAATTAATATGACATTATGTTTATTTGTTGCCATAAGTAACGTATGTTTAAAAAAATGGTCACTACATTTATTGCCAGAATTGGTGTTTAATTAAATTTGTTGGTTTTCTGGTATGGACCCAATTTTTAAGCGCCATCCACAAGTTTTAGTCTCGTAAAAAACTTAAAGTATTCGTTCCACAACCAACATTGATGTGTTTTTGTTTGTTTATTTGAGGTTCTTCTGAAGACCACATCCACTTTGTGCAATACACCAGTTCCACTGACAGCAGCACAGCCCCAAAGAATAAAGCTACCACCACCACACTTACAGTAACAATTGGTCCTGATGGCCTCACTTTTAATCCTCCAAACATTCCTCTGGTCAGAACTATCTTCCAGAAGGCTTGTTCTTAGTCAGTGTGATCAGCTGCAAACTTTAGTCAAGTGTGGATTTCCGAGCAGGGGCTTCTTTCATTGAAGGTAGTCTTTCAGTCCATGTTGATGTAAAACAGGCCTGGCCGTCATCATGGCAGGCCTGTGCCTTGATGGTTCCTAGGTTGTTCCTGATCCACAAACCAATTTCCTCCCAGCTGAGTGGGACAGTTTGGATCTCCTTCCAGACCTTGACAAGGTGGCTCCACCTCCCAATAACTTTAGCTTGAACTGGTCATGGAAGTTTATACATGGCTCCAAGAGATGTTCTTGATCTACCATCCTATCTCTCAGATCTGCACTGGGCTCCCTGGACTCTCCTATTGTACTGTGTGTTGGCCAGTGCAATGAGTACCGTCAAACAAACTACCAGGTGTAGTCCATCATTATCCCCAGTAACAGGAAGTAAGGAGGCCTTGGGTTTACTAAATTGAAAAGGGCTATATGTACACTTTTGACTTTTTGACATGTTTTTTTTTTTTTTTGATTGACAAGCTCAGAATCAGTGGTGAGTTAGCTGCATCATAGCATGAAATCATATTGCAAATATAACCTCCAAACCTTGAGACCATGATCTGACCTGACCACATGGTGCAAAACAAAACAGTCATGACACATGGATGTACTGTACGGTGTCGCAACTCAAATTAGTTTATTTCTTGGTTTCTTGCCTATTTTATTCAATAATTCTAGCAAATTTGTAAGTATACAGTGAACACAGAAGTAAATATTAGGAACACTCAGAATTTTGTACATTATCTCCCTCCTCAGAACACTTCCACAGACGAGCGTTTGTCAGGGTGCAGTGTGATGGGGGGAAAAAAAACTTTACCATAACATAAAAAAAAGTCATGTTAATTACAATTATGTGATGGAAATTACCCACAACCTCATGAAATGACAGCATCTCTCAATCATCAAGGGACAGGGCTTAAATAAAATGTAATTTTGTTTGATGATTGTATGACATAATCATTTTGTGTTAGCTAGTCATTCAGTTAGCAATATTATAAATAAATATTACTATTAACACATTACATATTATGCCGTTACCAAGCTTGTTATTAAATAGCTCACTAATATTTTTGTGTATTATATATTGATGATATAATCGAATTCATTAATATTAGTATATTAACTAGTAATACTATTAATATTAGCAAAGCTCACTGCTTAGCTGAGTTGTATCTCAGAGTAGTGGTGCATTTATCTAGCTGGCTAGATTAGCTATAATTATGAGATTAATACTATACACTGCAAAAATAACTTCAAAATAATGTGAAAATATCTTGAATCTAGTCTAATTTATTACTAAATTTCTAAATGTAAGATTACAACAAGCCAAATAGAAATTTATTGAGCTTGTCATAGTTGGGCTAAGGGCTAGTAGCAGTACCTCAAAAATACATTTGTAGAAAATAAGTATGTTTGTTTTTTTTGTTTTTTTTTTTGCATAATTTTAATTTAAAATAAATGTGGCTTTACCTTTACAAGTTTTTGTTTATATATTTATATATATTTATATATCTTGGGAAAATGATTACCCTAAAGAAACCATAACTTTACTGATCTTGATTTGCAACATAAAAATTATAGTGATTACAAGTTATATATATATATATATGAAAATTGGGAAAAGTAATTTGGTTGTCTCATAATCATGAAATTTTGTATTTCAATGAGTGCCCTATAAAGGGTAAAAAAAATTGCTATTTGGTTTTTTTGTAATCTTATATTAAGTAATTATAATAGAATTATAATTATAAAGGAAACTAGATAGAAGATATTTTTTTAGCTGCTATGATATAATTTTTTTTGCAGCGTGTTTTATGTGTTCACAGTGATGTGGCTAATTTATGCTCCGCCCCTTGTTGACTGAGTGTTTTCTGCTATTTGTGAAGTTGAGTTGTACCATATACGTTCTTAATTGAATAAATCAAAATAGAGGTAAATTAATTTAATTTCCAGGAAATTACAAACCAAAGATTAAAACAAAAAATAAAAAACACATGATGTTTCTTTTAGGCACTTCTGAGACTCTGTATATTTATACTTTTACATGCTAATTACTATAATGAAATAATAATAATAATTTTTTAAAAAGTATAATAATAATAATAATACATGTACAAAAAAAAGAAAAGAAAAACCTAATTACACTTCTTGTAGAAATTAGAAACCCCTCTTACAAAAAAGGGAACACCTTCATTACAAGTAAAATATTTCCACAGTGTTTGTATGTTTGCATATATTACAACGTCACATTGGTCAAGAAACTCTCAACAAAACAAGTTTAAAAAAAAAAATTTTTATGAAAACCTGCAATCTGGTGAGTGTTTGCCAAATAAAGTCTCCAAAATCGTCTTTGTAATTCCTGCACTGGAAGGCTGAAAAAATAAGCATTAGCATAATGCTAATGTAGCTCAGTGTAGCGCAATGGAAATCAGTTGAACCCAAAATTGCCACTGATTTGGAACAAGTGTTCCTGTCTAATTTGTCCTGACTGCTTTGAAATCAGTATCTCAGAGTATTTCTGCCTGATTCGTAATAAGTGTTCCTGCCTGATATATTTATTATTTTATTATTATTATTATTATTTTTTATTACAATCTGACAGTCATAAAGTAAGATTTATCATTGGTATTACAGAGAACTCCTGCTTTGAGGATCATTACGCTCCAGGTTCACAAAGCAAACTTTTCATCAACAGTGGCAGACAAATCCGATAACAATATTTTTGGTGATGACACTTTTTTTTTTTTTTTTTTTTGACGTTTACCACGAGATGAAAGGGACTAGCCTCCATTTTTACTTGGCTCCATTAGGCTTGTACGACATTTCAGACGCCAAACACATCTACATTTGGGGTAATTTACATCACATAAAGGTATCCCTTCTGTAGACCAAGTGACCTTTTAACACACCGGTCATTTCGAACGTAAAACAGGTGATTTGATTAAAATGAAAAACATAAGGTCAGAGTTTATCGCCTCAGCGTCGACTGTCTCCTGAGAGTTTACGGCCAGTCGTCCCATGCTGTAAGAATCAAAAGGGAACCGTACACCCTTGACCCCAACACAGGCCTCCTGTCATCTCCTATTCATCATGAAAAGGGCTGTTTGAGTCTAAAGGTCTTTTTAACTTCCAGTTAACTCAATATATCCTGTTCCAGAGATGACACCGAGCCGAGGAACGCTTTACGGTGGACAGCGAGTGTGACGTTTAAAGGTTTAAAAGTGTCACCAGTGTAGAACCTGGAGATAAGTCCATGCCTCTGGATGTCTGTTTCTCTTTATGGTCAGCTTTGTAGCCTTCATTAGAAACACACGCTGGCATTAACTTGTCAAGAGCGGTTAGAATTAAAGACACGGCTTGGAAATGTGGTCAGGTTTGCTGATCATTTTTATTGTCGTCATGCTACAATCTTTTTTTTTTTTTCATGGTTATTATTTTAACCGCATGTCAGAAGCCACATCAGCCACATCTGCCTGTTCGACGCACTGAGCCACTCGATAAAGGTGACTGAGGTGACGTTGTCGCGGGAGGGTTTACACACCGTGACGATGAGCATCGTAGTTCCAATGCAAAAATGAAGAAGCAAACTTCACTTCACACACCCAACCTGTCTTCACGTTCAGCCTGAGGAAGAGCGTGCTGCGATGCTGTGCGTCTTGCGTTTCTTCGTTGTTTCTGGTTCGTATTAAGGCAGCGGTCACTGTGTGCTGTTCATGTGGTGTCCCGTTTCTCTCGTTTATTACAGCCTTCATTTAAGCCATTTGATTTTAGTTAACCTGAATGTTTAATGGGGCATCAGGTTGCTGTGTGTGTGTGTGTGTGTGTGTGTGTGTGTGTGTGTGTGTGTGTGTGTGTGTGTGTGTGTGTGTGTACGCGCTTGTTATTTTCGTCATGTTTTTGTCATTCCTGGTCTAGGTTACTATGGTATGACCGTGCTCTTTTGTCATGGTGATGACCCTGACCAGGTAGCTACTGGGATCAATTTACCTTCCTGTTCAGTTTCCCTGCATTTCCCAGGACCACCATGACACCCAGACCTTTTTTGTTTTTTGTTTTCTTTTCTTTTCCTTAAGTTTTTCATGCTTCGCTTCAAACGTCAAAGCAATTTGAAAAAAATAAAGGGAACAAAAACCGACTAAAAGAAATGATTAAAGCAAACATTTTGGATTCATAAACCTGGTGGCAACAAAGAGTTAAGTTACCATGGCAACAGAGTTAGCACTGAAAAGTCAGTTTCACCAAAAAGTAAACTGAAATTTTTGCCATGCCTACTAAAATGTATCATGACAACAAGTAGTTACCATGAAAAAGACACAAATTTACCTTGACAACATAATTAGAGATTAGTGTCGGCAAAAAGAGTTACCATGGCAACATCTCCTATTCATCAAAAATGTATCATGATAACATAAAGTTGCACCAGCAACAAAAAGCTACCATTGGCACAAGACGTTACCATGGCAACAAAAAGCTATCACAGGTTCAAACTTTTACCATAGCACCAAATAGTTACCATGGCAATGAAAATGTATCATTATGGCAAATAATTACCATTGCAATAAAAAAAAACAATACGATTATTATTATGATAACAAAAAATGAGTTACCAAGACCAAGACATACTTCTGGCAACCTGAATGTACTGCGTCAACCATAGCAAGAAAGAAGAATCACTGTTTCGAATGCAGTGTTTCCATGACAACAGTGTTACTGTGGTATAATAAAAAATAAATAAAAGTTACCATGGCAACAAAAGGTTTTTGTGACAACAAAGTATTCATTACAACGTGGTTACTGTGGTAACAGAGTTATCATACCAACCAATATAGCAACAAAAATTGTAATCTTGACGAAAGTGTTACCATGGCAACGGGGAAAAAAGATCAATTACCATGGCAACTACATCGGTCAAGACAAAAACTGGTACCATGAAAACAAAAAGTCATTATTTTGTTTAAAAAAAAAAAAAAAAGAGAGTTAGCATTAGCACACATCCTAAGCATAAATCTCTTTATCTATCGCTCGAATTTCTCCTTTAAACTTCCTCCAGGCAGTTTTTGGTGCCAGCACTCTCTCAGCCTCTCGGCAGCATGGCTTTAGTTATTCACTTGCATAATGTTCAACACTGCATATTTGTGCCATATTTTACATAATTGACCTTTTTTTCTTTTACTGTAAGCCAAGACGGAACAACAGCTTCAATGAAACTTTGATTAGTCGAAGCGTGTGTACCGGGGTAAAGATTATAATAGCGTTAGCGGTGCAGACTGGAGTGGATAGACGGATTGATGTCCTGAAGCGGCGTCTGGGTGGATCCCCAAAGTCGAGGCGAAGCAGCCTGCGTTCACACAGCTCGGTTTGTTTTTTACAGCCTGTCATCACCACCTTTCTGCATCAGGAGTTCCGATCTCTGACTGAGTGCAGTGTTTAGAGGGAAGTGAGAAACTAATCGTGTAAATTCACACTGCGTGAAAATATTGGCCAAACAAAAAGCTTTTTCATTGCTTTTCTGGAGAAGAAAACTTCTTTTGATAGATGAAGTTGCGAATTCGCCTAAAGTTAGCTGTACTTGTATGCGTGCTTTTTCAATTTATTCTGGGCAATTTTTATTTCTTACAGAAGAACATTGAATTACATTTGGATTTCGGTTGAGATTTCGTGAGTTTATAAACAAAATGCAAAAAATAAGAAATAATAGAATGTGCTGCATCAAGTGCTATTGTATAACCTGATGAATAATGAGGCGGAAGCAAAAATGTTCCGTTGAATCAGATTCACAGTGATTAATGTAATAATTACAATTAGACCGTTTCAAGTAAAAATGCAGAATCTTTGCGCGGGTTAATGATTGTATGCCAAGAATGAATGCATAGTGAAACAGGAAATGTTTCTTGCTGAGTAATGAAGCATCTTCATTCCCTTCACTTGATCACTGTAACCTGAGAAATAATGGAACTGAGTAAACCGCTGCTGTGTGAAGGCAGAGGCTTTCTGATGCTAACGATGCATGTCGGAACAGCACAAGCTAGGTGGAGTTACCGTTTGAAATGCGCATAACTGGACCATGTAATACATTAGTGAAGCGTGTGGTTGTGATGATTAAGCAGGAGCTATGGCTTGACAAACAGGACTGCGGTTTCCTCACACGACAGAGGTCGCCGTGGACTTGGGCATGATGCTCTGAGCAAGATCTTCCCGGTTGATCTTTCTGAGTGCCGCACACAGCGCGTCAACACTGGCGGAGTCGCGGCTCGCCCAGTCACTCAGCAGCGCTCGGACCGGCCTCTCCTCCTGGCCGAAAGAGGCGATGCGCTCTTCTTCGTAGCCGAGCAAGCCAGCCAGGCTGGACCAGTCGTTTTCCAGAGGTGCCTCATCCTCCAAGAGCTTCTCCAGCTCTTCACGAGCATGCAGCGGCAAACTCAGGCCTCCGTCGATCTTCACCACTGAGGGAGAGAGATTTTTATATGTGATTCATGGCTAATAGAGGAGGGAAATGAGGTCAAGATCAACTTTTTAGCTCCATGATATTTAGCTCACACTTTTAAAATCCTGGAGTTCTAGTGTGTCTTTATTCATTTACAGGTCTATAAGCATCCGTTGCATGCCCTGGCTGTAACATTCTCAGCGTCTGTATTTCCCAGTTGCCTAGCAACAGTGTTCGCCTTCCTCTACTACGTAGCAGGAAGTGATAGTACTGTTCCTAGATTACGTCCTTAAGGGGTCCGTTGATTTTTCTCAGAGTGATGCTGACAGCTTTTCACTATTCAATGAATCTTTCTAAAACCCTCAAAGAAACACCAAACAACTACTCAGTCGTAATAAACTCTTGGATGTTTGAAGGTTCAAGCGCAAGGCAGAGTCTGGATGTCATTTAAATGGCCCCCATACAGACCTAGAAAAGTGTGTGTGTGTGTGTGTGTGTGTGTGTGTGTGTGTGTGTGTGTGTGTGTGTGTACAGTACCTGTGTGAGACAGTCCCTGTCCCTCCTGTAAACTCTGGCTGTCTACAGAAATGCCACTGTCGCTGTGTAGCTTTTCTCCCTCGGGAGACGGCGTCTGGCTCGGGTTCTCTGTGCCGGATCGATTACTACCCTCTTGTTTGTTGTGTTTGCAGCTCTTCCACCTGAAATGCAACACGCAGCGCATACACACACACACACACACACACACACACACACACACACACACACACACACATGTGTTGTTTTAAAATCTATTTCTAGAAATGAGCACATGCTCCTAGGAGAGGTGAGCGTTCCTCCACCCTGGTCAGCACCTCCACCGACGCTGTACGTAACAAACATTGAGGATTAACGATGTTAAACTGCGAATCCCTGAGATGAAATAATACGGATAAGACAGACCGTTGAAATTTCTCTCCCATGTCTGTTTAACATTACATGCGCAGGAGGTTTTGAGAAAATGTTTCCATAAACTTCCTGCTTTCTCAACGACGGACAAATCAAAACCGTTGCGTTGTATCCAACCCACAGTCGATCAGCTCGGGTGATGCTTCATGCCGTATTCATTTAAAAAAGCGTGCAGTAAGTAAATCTGACTGCCTTCTAGTAAATAGAAACCAGACACAATAATCTTGTCTGTCCTGTTATCGTCATGACAGTGTACCTTACGTGCAGGACACCTCAGTGCCCACGTGTTTCACTTACTTTATTTTGGTATAAACTCTCAGGGAAAATACGTCCAGGATTTTTTTTTTTTTTTTAAATAACAGGCACTGGTTACTTTACATCTCTTGGCCTGCCTTAGCAAATCAATACACGCTAATGTATTAGACACCAGATTTCCTGCTCTTTTAAAGCAGGTCAAAGGCCTCGAGCTGTATGCTTAAATATTTCACGTGTCCTCAATACAACATCCAACACTTAGACGCGCTCTTAACTGGACGCAACTCCCACTTCCTTTACATCCACTCGACAAGCTGTTAGCAGTTCCAAGAAGAAAATAAGGAGAAAATGCTCATTTAATATTAATGCAGCGGCTGAAGGATGAGGACTAAAATGGCAGCTGGGATTCCTAAACACACTGATAACAAAGTCCTAGTATAAAAACTGATAAATGCTGTGTGTGCTTGTTTCTCTCTCTCTCTCTCTCTCTCTCTCTGTGTTGGTTTCGCTTCTGATTTCCCCAGATCTCTATCCGATGTGGGATGTGCTGGACAACCAAGTGCGAACCGTAAAGGCCACACCTCAGTACTCCATGCTTGTTTTAATGTTCTCGCTGATTGGTGCTATTACTACACCTTCAAGGTCTTGGGCGTGGGGAGGAGAAATGTGATTGGGTGGGGGGGGGGGGGATGTGATTGGGTGGGGGGGGTTGAAATGTGATTCAGTATGGGAGGGGGGATGTGATTCAGTGTGGGGGGGGTGAAATGTGATTGGGCGTGGGGGAGGGGAGATGAAATGTGATGAGGTGTAAGGAAGGCGGAGCTGAAATGTGAACTGTGTGTGTGTGTGTGTGTGTGTGTGTGTGTGTGTGTGTGTGTGTGTGTGTGTGTGTGTGTCTATTAGTTCTGTAAAGCTGCTTTGAGGTAATGGTTATTGTTAAAAACACAGTACAAATAAAATGTAATTGAATGAAACATTGATAAGTGAAACATGACGGGTGTGAGGGCGGGGCAAGTGTCTCTGTCTCACCTTTTGATGACAATGAAGGCGACGAGGCCAAGCAGCACAGCCGGTACGATGGAGGCGTACAGGGGAATGAGATTGTCACCCAGGCCCAGCTTGGTGGGTTCCGGCCCAACGGTGGGCTCTCTGATCTCAAGGATCTCTGTAGGTTCTGGTGGCGCTTCTGGTGGAAGGTTGACATCAAATGGAGGCTCAGTGTCCTCCAGAGCGGGCAGTGGCGTGCTTGAAGTATTCACAATATTCAAGTCCACTGGAAGGAGGGGGAAAAAAAAGTTACTATGATGACATGTTCCAATTTGTAAACAAGTTTCAGCTTCATCCTGTTGTCTTTGATGTTAGGAGGAAATGTTATTGAATTCGGCAAGCGACATGAGGCCTCGGGCGACATGGAGGAAAAGCAAAGCAAGAAGCCAACAACATTACTGCCACGGCTGCTTGTATTCGGTCTGCTGTGAAAAGTTGGAGCAATGAGAGATGGACAGGCGGATGAGATTAGACATGATTCGATCGGAAGCCGTAATAAACACACTCTCGCTGCGAGTCAAGGCTAATGCACGCTAAAGCCGGCTCGTGCTATAATGGGCCTCGAGCTACAGGATGTTCTGCTGCAGGGACAGATGGATGCACATATTGAGGATCATCTGATATTCCGGGCACGGAAGTTTGGTTGGGGTGTGTTGGGGGGGGGGGGTTAACGGGCACCATTGTGGTCAGCATGAGGGGGAGGGGGAGAAGAAAAAAGGGACCACACAATGATGGAGGGGGGGATTTTGTATATAGGAGGAAAGTATGGCAACAAGATCATGGAGCAAAAACTCAGTTACACTTTTATTACAAAGAGCTTGCATTAGAGACTCTTTTCTTTAAATTGTAAATAAACACATATTTATAGAAAACCAAATCAACAGTTACACACTTTCAATGTGATATGAGCTTTGAAGTAGGGTTTTATATTGTATAGACTGTTTTTTGTATCAGGGCCACTCCCTGTTCCCTTTTCCCAGTGCCATATATACACCATATCAATACACACACACACACACACACACACACACACACACTCTTACTCCCCAGAGCCAGGACACCAGACACCAGCGTGGACAGAGATCCTCTTTGTGGTGTACAAAACACTCTCAGTCTTTTGGTTGCACTCTCTCTCCATATATCTCATCCTCTCTCTCTCTCTCTCTTACTCTCTCTTTATCTTCGCATCTCTTTTATGCACTGCTCGGTCGGTCTCCATCAATAAAGACCAGACTCCCGTCTCACTCGTCCCGCTCCCCTCCTGTACCCTTTCTTAGTTCTCCTCCTTCCACACTTCATGTTTTTTAACACTTCATTGTTATCAGACTTCCAGTTTTTTTTTTTTGGTAAAAGAAAAGACAGATAGAAAACAAGAGAGAGAGAGAGAGAGAGAGAATTGCGGTGTGTGTGTGTGTGTGTGTGTGTGTGTGTGTGTGTGTGTGTGTGTGTGTGTGTGTGTGTGTGTGTGTGTGTGTGCATGGATGTTTCCTCATTAGATACAGTAATTACACTCTAAATGGACGCAGATGGACTCTGCCATTTCAGAGAGGTTTTTAAAGAGATTAGGTTACGATCTATTGGGTTACGCTTTATTGGTTTGGCGTATGAGTGTTATCCAAATATCAATTAACAGGGATTCAGTGACATGAGAAAATTCGAATGATTTCAATTTCGCTCTAGGTCACATACGTTGATTTGATTTATGTGGAAAAAACAAGCAATTATAGGCATTAAGCACTGATCCGAAGGCTGCTCGTTGCCATTCAGAAGGCGTAGGAGATGCTAATACCCATAATTCCGAGAACAAAGCCAAGCATTTAACTAAAATAAATTCATTAATTAATAAACACAGGTCGGGCCACGCCCACTAGAGACAAATGACAGGTACATCAGGCACGTCTGAACTGTCACCTGCTGACGTTGACGTGAAAATAAGGACGACCTTGACATTAACATTAAAAGGCTTTGTAGAATCCATAAGGAAGGGTTCTGTACAGAACTTTGCTCATCCAGAGGGCCAATGAAAAGTGAGTCAAAAATTATCCGCAATCCAGTTATATTCAAAAATTCTATTTTATTAGCGCTTTTTCCATTCAAGGCTGCTGTTTCCCCAATCACTGCTGTGCAGATGTGAACGTGTTACATCAGTTCATTTGTAAAAAATAAAAATAAAAAATGAGGGGATTTGCACGAAAGAAAAGCAGTGTGCAGTGATTTGTGTTATTGAAGTCTGAGGGTTTACTTGGTGCCATTATTTTCGAAGACTTGGATACTCTAAGGAAGGTGAAAGTTTCTTAAAGAGAGAATCATTACTACGAGTTTGAGAGTAAACGGAAACATCCTCAATCGCAGACCGAGAAAAAGTTCAAAAGTCGACCATCAGCTGGAGAATTCAATTTTCTGGGATTCCCCCGGGTCAGAAGTATTGGAACATCATCAGAAAAAAGGTTGAACAATCAGCAGCGCTCGTTACAGTGAGACGCTTACTGAAGAGCTGAAGACTAAACTTCTGATTAGGACCGCTATCCAAGGGCGTCGTGATCCTGCACGATGATGCACATCTGCACTGTCGGCACTCTGAGGTGTCAAAGCGTCCTCACTATAGTCCTGATCTCACTCCATCGGACTTTCACCTGTTTGGTCCCCTGAAAGCAGAACTACGAGGGCAAAGACTCACTTCCGGTGAGGAATTGGAGACAGCGGCGCATGTGTGGCTCACAGCTCAGACTGAAACATTTCTAAGAAGGGAATACGAAATATTGTTGACAGATAGACAAAGTGTAAAGCAAAGGGGATTATGTCCAAAAAAATTATATTTTTCTTTTTCAAATGTAATTTAAATAGATTATGCAGCCAGAGTGCTGATCATTTTGGACAAACTTTTACAGATGTGATCTGAAACATGATTTTTGTTCGTTCAGTGTTTTCACTTTTTGATTCACTTGTCCATTTGTTTATAGAAGTGGGAGCAAGTCCAAGGACATGAAGGAAACCCACACGGAGTGAACGTGTGAAGCTCCACCCACTATCAGTACGCCTGTAAAAGTTGCGTACTTTTTTTTCCCAAAACGAGACTTTTTTTTTTTTTTTTTTTTACACTCGCTGATGCCGATACAGACACTGAAATGAACTTGGTACTAACCAATTGAGGACGCCATGGAATGTTGTGTTCTGCTCTCCAGACATTGTTCTTGTCTGTTGCTAGCAAAAAGTGCACAGGTCAAACTAAAACTGTCTTGCATCTGTCGCTGTCCCTGAAACACAAGCTTGCTTTCGACCGATACCAGGATCAGTACAGGTGGGGACCCCGTTCGAGATGGAGCATGTCTGGGATAAAAACCAACTTCGACTTTTGTTTATTACTGAGTTTACTACCCTGAGTCACTGCAACAAAAAAGGAAGAAAACCTAACCCCTCCTTCTCCATACACACACTTATAAATACACCTAAAAGCGTAGCCGCGTGTTAGTGCAGGTGTGAACGCCTCGTTAGCTTAAGCACAAGAAATGATTCGTCCCGCCTCACAGTGTGTGTTATTTTGTTTTTAGAGCACGTACTACTTAGCTACCATCGGAACAAGCCTTGTCATGCCGGGCCAGGATAGAAAATGTGCCTCTGTGTGTGTGTGTGTGTGTGTGTCTGTGTGTGTGTGTGTGTGTGTGTGTGTGTGTGTGTGTGTGTGTGTGTGTGTGTGTGTGTGTGTGTGTGTGTGTAGCCAGGTTCTCTAGAGCAGAAATGTTCCCAGAGGTCAGACTGTGAAACCTGATACGGCAGGAGAGAAACTTCATCTCTCTTATCGACTGCATTCACTTCTCCGCATCTGCTCTTTCGCTCTTTTCCCTTCCTTTTTATCCGTTTTTATCTCGAGAGTGCATCTGCCTCGTCGCTTATTCACCCCTCCACCTCCTCCTCCTCCTCCTCCTTCTTCTTCTCTTCCTCATATGTACGGCGTTGGTCATACGCTAATACACCAAAGCGTTAAAAAAAACCTAACCTTTTTCACGAGGATGTTGGATGCTCCAAAGTGGTTCAGATTGGTTCAGAATCCAGCGAGAGTGTCTTTTAGTAGACGTCCAAAAAAAAAAACTATCCATTTTAAATAACAGTTGAATCGTTTTAATCCAGGAATCATCAAGGCATATGTAGCAAATCCTGTCTTTCAGTTTATCCAGCCACATGAACTGATGTCAATTACTTAGCTGAAGGCAACTTGTCATAGTTAAGACGGTCAAAACCAAATGTCTGTCCATCTGGATGAAGAAGTGAGTTTATTCTGAGCTCTCATCTGTTCTGAATCAGAGATTATCCCATTCAGCACAACTACATTATAAAATTTAACACAGTATGAACAGTCGCAGCCACAAAACTGATAGAGGACCTGGAGTAAAGGAAACTTTTTTTTGTTTTTTTTAAGCGTAGCCGTTTTCCCACGAATCACTAGCACCCCTGACATTGGTATTCAAAACTGGAACTTGAATTGAGGAAAGATTTCTCGAAACACAGCTTGTAGATCTGCACCATCACTAGAGGCAGGAGTTCAGGACCGAATTCCCAGCACGCGTCTTTTTCCATCGGTTGGCGCACAGTCCAATCATACACATCAGGACGCAATGCAGTATAAAGGCATCTTTTTTGCCACTAATGAAGTCGGAGCACTCTTGCAGTTTAGATGGTGAGATAAGAGAACACAAGCTTAACCCACAAAAAACCCATAAAAGACACAAGCGTTCACTCCTTATAAGGAACGGCACTGGGATTCTGCTCGGGTGAAATGTAACGGTGCCTCCAGTCCTTGAGGTCGAAAAAATGCCGAAGGCTATAAGCCACGTGCTTAAGCTTTACCTCTTGGACCCTTGTGGTGGGGAGAAAAAATGAAACATTTTAGACACCATGATAGGAACTGGACGGACTTTATTGTGTGGAAGCGTGGCGGGAAAGACACAGCGAATCGGAGGGTGATGGAAGGGTGCCTGGGGTGAGAGAGAGGACGGCAAAGAGAGATAGAGAAGCCTATTAATGCAGCGTCTCTCCAAGCACAAAAGCCACACATTGTAGGAGGCATTGGGCTAAGGTGAAAGGTCAGCCTCAGCCATGATAACTCTATCAATGCCCTGCTGTAGAGGGTCGGGGCATAATGTGTTCTCACACACACTCCGGGTGATAATCCAATGACGGACAGAAACTGGAATTCGACAGGGGCGCACAGTCACTCAATCAGCCCGATCCTCCATGATGGCTTTGTTTCGAACCTCTGAGACAGGAACTGTCGAGGTCAGACCCACAAAATTCCCTTGGGTTTCCATTCAAGTGCCACTTCCTGCTTCTTTGTGGATGTAATATGCCTGCATTGATTCTCTCCATGTATACCAGAGCACCATTGAATTCTAGATTCTGATTAGTCAGAAAGGACGGAATGGAAATTCTCTGTAAGGAGAAATAAATTCTCCCATGACACGTAGACACCTAGAAAATCACTCGCACCAGTCAGGATCTCTCCCGAATTCTGGTTGATAGAAAGTGTTTAACACTGTGTGTGTGTGTGTGTGTGTGTGTGTGTGTGTGTGTGTGTGTGTGTGTGTGTGTGTGTGTGTGCGCGTGTGCGTGCGCATTTGGCTGGCTTAACGGTTCTCAAAAAAAACATGTGTTCCTGTTTATTCTCCAAACTAGAAAGGAAATGCAGAAAAGAAAAGAAAAATGTGCAGGTGTGAATCCTGTTTGTCTTTTTTCCCTCCTTTTATTACTGTCTGATCCCTTGTTCATGACCTCTACCTTTCTCTCTGCCATTGTATCCATGGCACTAAGTAAATTTAGCGATATAGCAATGAAGCTAAACCATACCCTGTCAGGCTAAAAATGAGTGTAATTGATTGGACCCTTCTTTCCTGGGACTCTTCACTTCCCCTTGGTCATTCATCACACGCCCACATGGTAGAAGCTCTGAAACTGATCCGTTTATTAATGAGATTATGCACCACTTTCACGGAGCCTCCTCCGCTAACCCAAATGGCTTCCTGTGTGGCCCCATCCCCCCACCACACACACACACACACACACACACACGCGCACACACACACACACACACACACACACACGCGCACACACATCGCAGTAAGACCCAAGAGCACGATCAGTCCAGATCAAAATTATTTCTGAAAATTGTCTCTCCTCTGTTTCTTTGCTACGCTGTAAAGTTCTGGATTTCGACTCTATCGTGGTGGGAAAATCGACTCTGAAGATTGTTTAGGTTGAAACCCACAGGCTGTGAGGAGATAAGGACCTGTCAGGTTGCCGGGCTTTCATCAGCTGAACGCTTCATGTCGTGTTTACAGAAGCGATCAGCACGAATCGCAAGTCATCCACTCTATTCATTAACCCCTTGCCTACAGCAGGCTTTTGCAACATCTGACCTTTCACCCCCTGCTCTGAGGTAAACACCCGAAACCCCCTTCATAATAATCTTTACAATGAGCCGCGTGTCGTTCTTAAATAAGTTGTGTGGTGTAATAAGTATTGGAACAGGCTCAGACTCCGCGACAACAAACTTTTAGACAGTCTGTTTCCCACAGATGACGAGTTAGCCACAAGCTTGTCATCACATGTAGCGGAAATGACATGCCCACAGAGAAGTTGTTAGCCAAACTGACACAAATAGTACAGAACAGTCACTAATTAGGACGTGTTATTACTTGACACGAGAGCTGTCATTAACTGATCGGTATTTGAACATGTGAAAGCTGAAATGTATCTCCCTAGCGCCTAGCGTACAGACTTAGCACATTTAACATTCTCTGAGAAACAAACAAACTAAAATATCTAACCATGCCGCTTATAAAGTATAAGTTTATTCCTACAAGACAATCACCTCAGAATGCTAGTTACTTGTCTGAGAGCTTTGCTATTCTGGTGTGGTAGAAACATTTAATTGTTTTCAACAAGAGGTGGAGCTGCTAGCATTTTTCCGAACTCGTCTCTTTCCTGAGCAGTGTGACGGCTGCGTACTGTTGGTGCAGATGAATGTGGTTCAAACGGCTCCTTAGCTAGCCATTTAGCTTTGCTAACAGAGTGAGGAAAAAAGGAAAAAAGGAAAATAAAACTTCCCCTCAGCAGCCAAGAAGAAATGGTTTAAAACGCAGCTACTGATATTTAGCTGGCTCAAGAATTTTGGCATTTTATTTCATTTTAATATTTAAATGAGGTTACAGTAGTGCACAAATTTAAAGCAAAATATAAGGTGTCTACTCATTAGTAGGTTATGCAATGTTTTTTTTTTTATGTTTAGCTAGTTTGCTGACACTCTCAAGCGGTTTAGCCTACAATTTATGTCAGAAGTTTACATAAGTTTAAGTTGACATTGTTAAAACTGACTTTTTAGCCACTTCACAGATTCCATGTTAACAAACAATAGGTTGATTAGGTATGTACTTTACTTTATAATATCACTTAGACTTCACTATATTATGATTCCAGGGGTTCAGAAGTTTTTAAACAGCTTGGAAAAATTCAGAAAATGATGTTATGGCTTTAGAAGCTTCTGATGGGCTGATAGGGGTGAAACTGAGGATGTATTCTTCAGGCTTTTCTTCAAATTCAGTGCCTCTTTGTTGATCATCAGGGGAAAATCTAAAGAAAGTCTTTAGGAAAAAACGTTCCACGTTCATCTGTACCAACAATATTACACACGTATAAACACCCTTTGGTCCTGCAGCCCTCCGAAAGGAAACGTCTACTTTGGAACAAAAAGTACAAATCAGAACAGCAGCAAAGGACCTTGTGAGGACACTGGAGGAAGCAAGGTACAAAAATATCTACTGAATGTCCATACTAAAACTAGACCAATATTGTTGTAACCTGGTAGGTGATCAGCAAGGAAGAAGCTACTGCTTCAAAACTGATTTTTAAAAAAGGGCAGATTACAGCCTAAAGCTGCACAACCTTCTTTTCAATAGCTTCCTTTTTTTAAAAATGGTCTGATGAAACAAAATGTAACTGTTTGGCCACATTGACCATAATGACCGAGGCTGGAAAGCCAAAGTACACAGGGGTGGCAGCATCCCATATTGTGGGGCACTTTGCTCCAGGAGAGACTGGTGTACTTCACAAGAACAAATGGCATCATGAGGAGGGAAGGTTATTAGGATATATTTAAGCAACATCTCAAGACATCAGCTTGGTTGCAAATGGGTCTTCCAAATAAACAATGACCCCAATCATACTTCAAAATGTATCCTAACTGATCTAAGACAGGGAAGGTTTACTAGGATTAAATATCAGGAAGGGTTGAGGATTCGATTCCAGGCACAGGTCTGTGTGTGTGGAGTTTGTATGTTCTCCTTGTGCTTGGTGGGTTTCCTCCGGAAACCGATGGATTGGCACCCAGTGCAGTGTGAACCTATCTTGTGCCCAATATCTCCTGGGATATGAGATTCAGCCATTCCACAACCAGAGGTGGGTAGTAACGAGTTACCTTTACTCCATTACATTTACTTGAGTAACTATTTGGAAAAAAATTTACTTCTATGAGTAGTTTTAGAGCACCATACGTTTTACTTTGACTTGAGTAGATTTGTGAAGAAGAAACGCTACTCTTACTCCACTACATTCGGCTACACTCGACTCGTTACTTTTCTAACCGTTTATTCTCCACATGCAGCCGGTAGATCGACTGTTTCACCAATCAGACGCAGGAACAATAATCACATGACTCCGTTTGACCAATCAGGTCAGGCGGCATAGTGGGGGGAAAAACCTGTGAATCCATCCTACATACACTCTCACTGCACATGCGCAAACAAAAGTTCTCAGCTTACAAAAGCATCTTTCTCGAATTTTGCCGAACACCCATGAATCCATCCATGCTGCTCCTAGTTGGATCTTGCGGTTCGTGGACAATCTTGCAGTGAGTATAGAATGCCCTTTTTCATGTTTGTTATATGTTAACTTCTCTATATGACAAAATAGATATACACTTATATACACATACACTAATATATAATTATTATAATTTAAAAAAAATTAATTGATTGAATCAATTACTCAGTTGCTGAGTACTCGAGTGGTCTTTTCATCGAATACTTTTTTACTCTTACTTGAGTAAATTTTTGGCTACTCTACCCACCTCTGCCCACGACCCTGTACAGGATAAGAGAGAATGAAACCTTCTGACTTCAGCTGTACGGTATGTATCCTTGACTGATTGTGTTCTAGCGTTCACTCTGCCAGTTTAGGGAGTTGCAGAAGAAAAGTGATGTCATGAATCCATAGTGGAAACCCAAAAATAACAGTTGTCAGGTTAGATGAACGCATAGGGAACAAGTGAACGAGAGGGGTGAAGGTCACAGTCAGTGTTAACCTCTGACCTCTTGGTGTTCAGATTGCTAGGCAGTTGGCTACAGTGACGCGTTGTTTTGAAGGGTTTATGGGATTTTTTAGGATTTACAATTATCAAGTGTTGCTATAAATCTCCTTCCCTCTGCAAGTTCTCACCTGTTTCACTTTTTTTCTTTTATCACCTGTCTCGTTTGCTGTACAGAGGCATCTCAGCTCTCTCTCTTTCTCTCTCCCTCTCTCTCGCTCAGTTTACTGCTCACTCTCTCTGTATGTATATATATATATACACAGTACAGAGCAAAAGTTTGGACACCCCTTCTCATTCAGCGATTTTTCTTTCTTGTGTTCTTTAGCCCAAACGCGTCTCTTCTGCTTGTTGCCTGTCCTTAGCAGTGGTTTCCTAGCAGATCTTCTACCATGAAGGCCTGATTCACACAGTCTCCTCTTAACAGTTGTTCTAGAGACGTGTCTGCTGCTAGAACTCTGTGTGCCATTGACCTGCTCTCTGATCTGAGCTGCTGTTAACCTGCGATTTCTGAGGCTGGTGACTCGGATGAACTTATCCTCCGCAGCAGAGGCGACTCTTGGTCTTCCTTTCCTGGGCCGGTCCGCATGTCAGCCAGTTTCTTTGTAGCGCTTGATGCTTTTTGTGACTGCACTTGGGGACACTTTCAAAGTTTTCCCAATTTTTCGGACTGACTGACCTTCATTCCTTAAAGTAATGATGCCACTCGTTTTTCTTCACTTAGCTGCTTTTTTCTTGCCATAATACAAATTCAACCTCTTTGAATGAGAAGGTGACCAAACTTTTGGTCTGTACTATATATATATACTCTCTCATCTTGGAAAACCAGCCACGCTTTCTTACCTTGGCACACGGTGTCGCTGACGGGTGTGCAGTGCTGGAGCTCTTCTGTGTCCTCGCATATGGTGCACGGCAGGCACAGGTTGAGCTCGCTCTCCTGGTCTGAGTATGTATCTTCTATGCAGGTTTCGCATGAGGTGTCCTCGAAGGCAGAGCAGCGCCTCAAGACGCCGCTGCCCACTGGACACGCCGTGCACAACTCGCACTGCCCCGAAATGCGTGACATAAAATAGCCATAGTCGCACACGCAGGTGGCGTCATTGGCGTCCGTGCACGGCGTCTCCATGCGTAACAGCCCGGTGCAGTCTGTGCAAGCCATGCATTGCTCTGTGTGGCTGAAGTTCTCTGAGAACGTCTCACCTGCAAGCAAGGAAACAATGTAAGACTTCTAAAGCTAAGCCGCAGCTCATTATCATGTTCTATGATGTCGTTTTTAATAATATTAATAGTTAATTTGGTATTAGGGAAAAAATCATCATCACGTGATTTTTCATTAAGATTTGGAAAGAAAGGCAATAAATTAAAAAACGAGCAATAAGCAAACAGACAAATCAATTGATTAATTCGTTCATTAATAAAGTCTTGAAAAAATGAGTGTAGTGGCTGAATTTTTTGCAGAGTTGATCTAAGTTAAACACAAAAGATCCATTCAGGTTCATTCATCACATTCACTTCATATGATCATATGATGTTTTCAAGAGCCTTTTAATAAAAACTGGTTTAAAAAACAAACCCTGTGATGAGAGCGTGAAATCAGAAAAGTAAAGAAGCTCAGCATTGTGTTTAGGGTCTCATCTGATCCGCTTCCAGCCTCTGACCTTCCCCCCAAAATCAACCAACAGGCCAATAGTCTGAACCAGAAATAGAAATAGTTTTGCAAATTTGAGACAGGTTAGACGTTGTGATTGGGGTCAGAAAGGTCCAGAAACACTGCAAGCAACCATAACGTCTGGGGGAAAAAAACATTAAAGATGATAAAAAGAAAACAGATTGTGAATGACTAATTATCACTCTTTTCATCTTCAGGAAGTGGTTCATCAGGCTCAGGTATAAGGTGAAAACACCCTTGAAGAGAACATGAGAAAGCTTCACCTGAACTCATGATTGAACCAGAGCCTATGAAAGAACACAATGCTTTCCTTGTTGCTTCGTTAAATACTTTACCTTAAAGATCTGACATGTTATGGATGTTCTCCGTCCACCATGGAGGCCAGTGGTGACCACTGTATTAATTTCCATTTGTTTAACCGTGGCAGGACCTCCGGTCAACAGCCACACGCGCGTTCACACTCAAATGAAATCTGTGAAAACCAACCAGCCTAATCTGCGTATTTTTGGACTGTAGGAGGAAACACATCAAACACAGGAAGAAAACTCCATACACATAGATCCCGAGGCGGGAATCGAACCCAGACCCTGGAGGTTCAAGGCAACAGTGCTAACCACTAAGCCGCTGTGAAGCAAATTTTAAGTGAATTTCTTGTTCAATTGAAAGAAATATGTAAATTTCTGAAACTAGCAAAATTGTCTGCAAATTGAACAAGAAATGTTGCTTAAACGTTTTGTACAATTTGATTAGAAATAAGCTTAATAATCTTGTATTTTGTTTATTGCAATTGTATTTTAAGAAAATGTAGATAAATTGAACTGTATCCAAGATATTTCTACTTGCTAAGCTATAATGTTGTTGCGGTTCTTTCATGTGACCTTAGCAGAGATTCCGCTACTTTGTGTCTACAGTAAAAAGTCTCAGAAATAGCAGGACATGTTTTTATCAATCCTTTAAATTTATTGCAATGTTGATCATTTCCATCATGTAAACACCAGAAGCTGTGTTATTTGTTTGCAGTGTCCTTCTTCCATTAGAGCACCGATTACTGCTTCGAACGTTTCAGTCTTGGTCCTGTTTTTTGCCTCAACTCGGCTTCTGTCTCAGATGCCACTCCAGACACTGGCTGGTGCCCAAATACTGACCCGAGTATTGTCCCGTTGTTACCTCAAGCTTTGCTTCCTTTTCTATTGTTTGAAAGGTCTATTGTTTGAGTAAAATCCATTCTACTCATTACTTAAATCCTCATCCTGGTTTCTTACCTCCTGGTGTGTTTACACTTCTTTACCTTCTTTCTTGTGAAGAATGCTGCTAAGATAAGAAATATAATGTCACTCACTGCATGATGCCGAAAAACTAGTGGATGATCCGATGGGTTGTCACATCGACTATATAAGAACTGGACAAACCCTCTGTGACATCACCCATAGATTTACAGCAGAGCAATAGTGAAGCTCAACTGTTGGAGCTCTGGTCGTCACCGTCTTGGCAGAAACGGACGGCACGATTAACCCATGAATGGGTAAATGGCCGGAGCAAATGGAGCTTAAAAAAATGTAATAAAATTCAGATGTATTTGGAATGGGCTGGCCAGCATTTGCATGCTTGACTCAGACAAGACTGCATTGGGTTGTAAGTGCTGGCATTGTTGGTCAGCACTAACAAATAGGTGCATCATTTGTCAAGTGCTGGATGGTGCAGAACAAGGCTGGATGCTCTACAGTACAATAACTGCAAAGGTAGTTGAAAGAGAGTCCGAGCTCCAGCTCATCTGACTGACTACGTAGCAATGTTGAGCCCAAAGCACTTAACATAATGCATACCGAGGCAGATGGCCATATATGATGGTTGGTTCCCACTGTCACCTACACTAAAGGTGAAGCTTGACCACCTCCAGTACTCCTCTAAGTTCTGCCAGCCACAGACTGATCCTTTTTAAAACAGGATGCACCAGTGGTTTGGACAAATGCTGGCTGACCCTGAACTTCTTTCAAAGTTTAGTGCATCCTGGAAAGTCAATGACAATATGTATAAATTATTAAATTATTACATTTAAATGGTTTAAATAATCTTTGAATTGTCTGCTTCATACATGTTTTAGGGGGAACACATGTTAGCCCTCATCCTTCATGACTGGTTGCTGCCAAAGCCTATTTAGAGTACGGGAACTGACAAATTATTAAATTGGTAGGAAAAGTCTGACCCAAAATAGGTTAAATACATAAGACTACAGGGACAAATTATTTTCCTTCTGCTGTTTTCTTTGTATGTGCTTTTCACATCAGCTAGACCCAATGTACTACTGTATATGAACCTTGTGCATCACAGACTGGATGGTAATGTTCTCTCATAGAGTTAACTTAAATGCTGGCCCACACTCCACACTCAATATCTGGCTCGTTTAGGGAGGGCTTCTTACATTTCTTCCAAACCGTGGATTCCACTATGTATACCTCTCGCACTTCCACTTTGGCTTTTATGCAGGCACATTTGCAAAAAGGGAGTAGACATCAGATTCAGCCATTCACACTGAAAAGGCAACTAGACATACCTTTTGGATGCACACGAGTAAGGGTTTTTTATTTTGGTGGTTGAATTCTGGTGTCTTTTTAAATTCTGTTATATGGATGAGAAACGTTTATTCTAAAAAGCATCAGTTAGAGTCTAGAGTTCTTACAGTAAGTCGAAGCACTGAGCACTTTGGTTGCCTCCGATCTACAGTACATTGGCCGGCTGTTATGTTTTGTAAAGAGGGTTTGCTTTTGACATTTAAAGCTCTAAGTAGTTTAGAGTAGTACCTAAGCAATCTCACTTGGTCTCTATGGTTGCTAAATGCAGCTCTCTGATCAATACCAATAGACCACAGTGGATTCTCTTCCTTCATGGCTCCTAGGCTTCGGAAATCCCTTCCAGACAATAATCAGGATTAACGCACTCACCCTCTCTATCGCTCTCTGTCTCTATGTTCGGTGAAGCCGAAAGCTTGACCTCTTTGTGTTAAAAAGGCACAGGCGATGATAATATAATGTTTGTTTTGCAAACATTCCTCCCTTATTAATCTATTCTGATGGCTGTAATCTCCAAATCATGCCACTGGGACACCAAGGGTCTGTTGCACAAATACATACTAAAACTCCAAAGCGGCCGCTTTAGTTAAGGTCTTTTCATTGTCACTACCATGAGGATTATATGTTTTGGCTCCATTCTAATCTTGCGTCTTCCCACAAGTTCTGAGGACTACCATATCCTCTTTGTACTTGTGCCACCATGATGTCAAAGTGTTACCCACTTGAGGACTGTTGAGGACTATAAGGTTTCTGCCCAATCAAGAAACCTTCGCCATCTTACCACCGAAGATCCAAAGCCTACACGTTTCTTTAGTAAATCTAGATCCCACACCTGCTAAAGCTCCTGCTTTATGTCCTTAGGCCTACCACGTCCTCCTCATACATCTGTCTACTAATGTCAAAAAGTTTTAGCCCTCTGTGTTCCTATATTTTCACTCTGAGGACCATCTGGACCTACTCGAGGATTGTAAGAGCTGTAAGTTTCTTGCCCATCCATAACCCCCTGTTTTCATCCTGCCCCCCCCCCTCCCCCCAGAAACTAAAACTCATGAACTTTTGCCTTCACTCGATTCTACTGGACACCTAAAAGGCTAAATTCACCTCCCATTTTAAGGCTTTTAAAATCCTGCCACCCTTCAAATTCAACACCTGTCATTTTTAGGCCCACAAGATTCTGCTGTCAAAACTTAAGATTTACCACATCCTCATTGTCGTCCCATCGTAATCCTGGCAACAATCAACTGCTCTTCATGGTTCTTTTGGCCTCCATTCTGAAGTTCCTGATTCCATCTGGATCTAACCAGTGCCACCTTGCAGGCTGAAATTCAAGCCTATATACATGTGTCTAACTCTATTCAGATCTTATTCCTGCCACCCTTCCGGAATACAATCTCCTGGTGCAATCCATAATCACCTCCTTCTATTCTGAGTCCCAGATGTTCCTGCTGTATCTGGATACTCAAGCCTCCTGTAACCCACAACCTTTGGCTGCCATTTTGAGGTTTAAAAAGCTCCCAAACCATATGGATCCAACATCAGAATTCTTGACGGCCAAAAACTTGAAGCTTTCAAGCCTCTTGCCCCGTCCAGATAAAACACCTTACATTTGGAGCCCTTGAATTCCTGCCACATCCAGACACTCTTGCCACCCACAAGCTCCTCTTTCCATCCTGAGGCCTACAAGTTCTGACTTATACCTAGATCCTGCTGCAGTGAACCCGAGGTTATGATATAGTGGACCAATGTGTTCAGATGAAGGCCACTGGAAGCCTGAGATGTTTTCCTCATGAACTGTTGTGCCACAAATAAAATTTCTTTTTAGGCTACAGTATAAAGGATGAATATTAATGTATTAATACAGACTAGGACACCACATGCTGCTAAAAAGGGGAGAGTCAACGTCAGGGGAGCAATGCGCCCATACACACCTACACTCAACACACACCAACACATTCTCCAGTCGCTCTCACATGCTCATCAGCGCTTGATTATTACCTCTCTGGAATCCCTGGTGTGTCATGCATTATGGTCACTAATGGATTTTCTGATGATGGCTAAAGTAAAGGAAAGCAGCCACTCAGCCTTTTCCTCTCTTTTCACCCCCTCTCCTTTTTTTCATCCCATCTTTTTTTCTTCTTGCGCTCCCCCTTTCTCCTCCTCTCTTGCAGCCATAATGTGCGTCATCAATAATGCATATCGGTGCATTATTTCAAAGAGACTGCACCATGAGTGTGTGTGTGTGTGTGTGTGTGTGTGTGTGTGTGTGTGTGTGTGTGTGTGTGTGTGTGTGTGTGTCAGTACCATGGTTGGATACTTTACAGAGGAGCAGATGTAACATTCCGTTAATGACTTCTGTGTGGCCATAAAAGGCAAACTAATGTGGCGAGCTATGATTTACTCGTGTGTGTGTGTGTGTGTGTGTGTGTGTGTGTGTGTGTGTGTGTGTGTGTGTGTGTGATAGAGAGAGGGTATACAATCTTTATATATCTCTATCTGAATGTGTACTCATGTTAGAAATTTGCTAAACGCTGTGCTTGTTTTCCATACTCTCAAGGCGTGTGTGTGTGTGTGTGTGTGTGTGTGTGTGTGTGTGTGTGTGTGTGTGTGTGTGTGTGTGTGTGTGTGTGTGTTTATCTCTCGATCAAAGCCGCATTCGTTCTGTCTGCACTCCCCAACTTCATGCTGCTATCATATCTCCTAATTTCAGCCATTTGGATTTGTAGATGTCTCCTAATAAGCCGGTTATGAGCAGGGGAAGGGAAATGAGGATTAGACCTCACACACATCCTGAAGTTATTTAAACACCTTTATCATATCAGCCTCCTGACTGAAATAGGAATCTGAGTGGATGATTCAAATTTCACTCCATTCATGTAGAGCGTGTGAAAAAAAAATGCTTACACAAACAGGATAGATCTGTTGCTCTCCTGATTTATTCTGATCCTCTACATTTTCTCCTCCTGCATTTCTGACTCACCGTCTTCTTTTGGGATTTGGATCCCATAAATATTTGCACCCAGGTATTAGCCTTGCTTGAGTGTTTAATCTGACCTGGATATTGTGGATTTGTCCTCAAGGCTTGAACACAACTCAGTACTTTTCCTATCTACACTTTATAAACTACACGGTTTATAATCGGGTGTCAACCAGAAAATGGACCGGATCTGTTTTGAGTCTGGTTCCTCTCAGGGTTTCTTCCTCATGTCGTCTCAGGGAGGTTTTTCCAAGCCACTGTCACCTTTGGTTTGGATTAAAATCCACATCTGGCTTTCTGTAAAGCTCTTCATTGTAGTGCTAAATATGAATTATATGGTAGCAGGTGAGATATTATTTATATAAACCGGCAGAACTCGCTCTTTCAATGATATCTTAACGTTACGTACATTGTTGGACCCAAAACCAGTCTCAGAAACATTTCTGTCTCTCGGTCTGTCTGTCCAACTTTGACAGTCCTTAGATATTTGCCTGAAGTTAAACCTACAGAATAAATGAAATCAAAATGTTGAGTAGATGTGAACTTTTGTGCCAGTTTCAGTGGCGGCCGGTCAATTCGGGGCGCAGGGGCGCCGCCCCCCCTTAAAGTCAGGCAGAGAAGAATGCTACTTAACATGTAACTATTTAACGGAATAATTATTTATTTTAATAATGTAAAAAAGTCATTTAGTCGCAGTATTCCGCTCTATTTCTTAATCTAATTTATTTGCAATTTAAAAAAATCTAACCTGTATTACGCTCATTTGTGTTGGTGTACGCCGGGCGCCGGACAAACGAGTGTCTATGTAGGCAGGTACATTTTTGAAAAGCATGTGACTTGAGGCTGAGCTCTGATTGGATCTTTTCAAATCATCCTTGTGGCGCAGCACTGTGCGCCCTGAACCCGCCCACTTTTGTTCTTAGCGAATCAATATTGTTTTTAAATATTTGGTCTCATGTGATTGGACCATGTGATTCTCAACGAGTCTTAAAATTTTAAAGTATTAAAGTTTAATTTTAATTTTGTTCGTGCCCCCCCCACCCAAAAATTTTGGCACCAGCCTCCACTGGCCAGATTATAAACCACAAGTTTTGACATGCGTCAAACTGTGGGCGCGTCTTAAATCAACTGCTGGACAGAATTTACTGAAACTTTTGCAGTACTTAGATATCTGCCTCAAGTTTGTGTCAGATTTAATAATCTACTTTAAAATAATCTACTAATGCGCTACTGTCTCAATGTAAACAAACACCTGCACCAATAGATATTAATTAGAAAAGATAAAGTGAATATTTTACTGGGATTAGTTCATATTTTCACTTTGGCTGAAATAACAGCGCTGACGTGGTTTAAGTGAATTTTAACACGCCGGAGTCGTTTTAAGACAAAACTTCATCTTTATCCAACGACTTTTTCCATTTCTCATCTGTGATTCTCTCTCCGATTACCGAACAGGGAGTGTATTTGTCTGAGCACCAAAGAAGTACAACTTAGTGTAAACAAGGCGTCAGATACTCGACCTTACAGAATGTGATTTCTGTGTATTAATAAGTGAGACAGAGAGACACACAGACATGTACGTGGACTTCAACCTCAAATAATAATAATAATAATAATAATAATAATAATAATAATATCACTGATTACATTAAAGATCAGCAGATTATTTTTAACTTTAACATTTTAACTATTTCTACAAACTCTTTAACCGTCAATGACGAGTACTTCCACTAGTCTTTTAATAAATTTTGTCTCCTTTTCTATTGGTTACAAATATTGTTTTTTCCTAATAATAAATGTCAATTTCTGTAATAACGAATGAAATACCGTAGGTCAAAAGCGATAGAAACTTCTTTCACCAAATTACCTGTTACAGATTAATCCTATTCATGCTATACGACCTTTAGATGGATGGGGAAGAAAGTGACAGGTAGCTGATCAGCAAGCAGTTAAAGGGCCCGATGTGTGTTGATGGAGTATTTTGGCCCGAGGCGAGGGAGTTCCACTGAGATACGCTCACACGCATGGTTGCTTTAAAGGCTTATCAGATCCTCAGAAACACGGCGAATCACGAGCTCCGGGCAACACGATGACGTTTTTGAGGGTAAAGTTTCCATGTAAACATCGTTTTTTTGGAATGCAACTTTGGTGTGTTTTTCAGTCACATGGTTTTACACAAATGAGAACCCAAATAGACAATGAAAAATATAATTTAATAGAGAAATTGAAAAATTGAAACAGGCCATCTGGAAATGGTGTCTGGACTTTCTGAGATTCGAAACAAATGCTAATAATTATGCAGCCATATTTTTGTTCTAAATGTCCAGGTTTGTTCTGTGCTGTCGGTTTTGCCCCGGCATTAATCATTGTGCTGACAAAGGAAAACAGGTGTTTCTGGAATGGTCTTTAGCATCACCTTCAGTTGTTCTTCCGCTTGTTGTAGGTAACCCTTGAGTTATGTTCAGCGATATTTCATGGACAACATTTTCTGATTTTACTGCAGGTGTGTGTGTGTGTGTGTGTGTGTGTGTGTGTGTGTGTGTGTGTGTGTGTGTGTGTGTGTGTGTGTGTGTGTGAATGACTGGAGCGTCATGCTGCTCCCTTTTTTTCTTTTTTTTTAACTATCTGGGGAATTTGAAGCAGATGTAACGGCTTCACATGAGGCAGCTACTAACCATATAGCCTCCAAGTCTCCGATCCGGATCCGCACGGGATGCCAAGCGGATCTGCCAGAAGCAAAGCGGATCCAGATCCGAGTCATCTGTTATCTGGGTATAACCTTAACATAACACTCTCACCGATCCTAGTTTATCCTAATATTGTGCTGACTAGCCTAGCGTGCTCACTAGATTTAATCTATAAAAGCTTTGGAGGCAGAAAATCTAAACGATTTTGTACTGGTGAACATCTTAAACATTCTTCTTAAGAATTTGTGGTGTTAGTCATTTCCTTCATGTTCGTTTGAGATTTTAATTGAAATAAAATCTCAGGTTTCAGCATTGCTTGGTGAAAAGACAAAGGTCAACGTGATTAAAAGACGACATGATTCTGATGGTTTCCGGCAGGGGGAGGGTCATCAGCAGGTTCAGGTTGGGCCTTGAGATGTAGTGAGGGAGGAGGTTTTATATCAGACGCGCACAGATTGTTTTTAGGGTGTCACTTCAGAAATATGCCATGTTTATGAGTGTGAATGTTTAAATTTGCATATAATGTTAAGCTACACCTAAAATGTAAAAAATGTAAAAATCACCTTGTAGTCACAATTAATGAAATGCATGATGACAAAAACTAAACCTATTTTTACTTACAAATGCAGGTAAGCAGGTAAAATCACTGGCGAATTGCGGAACGGAACTGATCTTTTGTTGATCGATTGAATTAACATAAATAACTTGTACAGTTCGTTCTAGCAGCTACAAGCAACCTTACTTGTACCAGCTAAAAACCTGCAGCTTACAACTTTCTCAAGGAACCACGACGTGAAAACTCAGTCCTGAACATCTTACAAGTTCTAGTTTTAACTCTTACAAACACTGATTAGAAGTTAATTCAATAAAGATACAATTAAAATCTCCTTAAAGAAAACATCAGCATGTCTGATCATTCACATTTTCAAATCCATTTATATATGAGATAAGACCATGAGATATTCGATCCTTATAAGATCCTAAAAGTTTCAGCTGCCTGCACTACTGTCACTGAATATCCTAATATTGTAGGATTACTAAATGAAATGTTTGCTCCAGCTTCATGTCTTTCTTTGGACTGGTCTTCATCCAGCCCTCTAGACATGTAGGAGATCAAGAAACACAACTTTTTTCTTTTTTTTTTCTTTTTTTTTTACAAGTATAAAAGCGCTCATCCAAAGAAAACGTTGCTCGAACCTTTTTCCCATATTTCTATAATTTATTAGACTCGTGGCAGCATAAGCCCGAGAGCTCTACCCCTTACCTTCTGTTCAGCATCAAACATGACACGTTTTAATCACCACACTGACCCTGATGCCGAGCTCAGATGTTTGGCCCCGGGGTGGAATTTGCACGTTTCAAGCTCAGACGTATTGTGTTCTATTTGCACACAATTATCTCCTTTCCTGGCAGGGAGCGCGTGTTAAATGCATATTAAATTTTGTAAAGTGACACATCGACATTAGAAGCCGACTCCCGTTATCCCAACAGCCGCAAAAGATCTTCGTCAGCATTCGTTATTCAGGATTGTCTCATGCAGTTATTCACAGTGTATCTGCGACTGAAGCGCATGAAAAAGAAAAGATTGTTTGACTGAGCAAAAGCCAAATGCATGGGTAAAAAAAGATGTTATGAATGATGATTAGATGAATGCTAAAGTGCATTCACTGTCCAATCAGTCATACCCAGGGGCATGTCTAAAATTGAAAAAGTCCCTGAATATACCTGCAAAGCAACACCCATGGAGAAGATTTGGTGTTGGTTACTGCATACATGACTACAGCCAAATTAATTAGTAGCTACAAAGAGGTAAATTCCCAAGTAGAACGCTTTGTCTACTTGTTTCTGTTTTACAATATTTCTATCAAAATCTTTCTTTTTTTTTTGGATTTTTACACGATTTTCTCCCTAATTTAGTCGTGTCCAATTCCTCCCCGTCACTAGGGGGCTCCACATTAAGGCTACTACTACCACTCAATCGGGAGAACCGAAGACTATCACACACACACCGTATCTGTTTGAACTGCTTGCTCACGCACCGTTGAGGGCGGAGTAACACACTCGGAGGACGGCACTATCCGCTCCTTCCGCTCGCGCGAGCTCACAGACGCTCCTGACTGGCTGTAGAGCCGTGATTAATGTGGGAGCACTAAGTACCTCTCATCCCTTCCCTCTGAGAGAGCTCGGCCAATCAGCTCTCTCTAGACCTCCGTCTGCGAGAGGTTACAGCATCACCCGGGAATCAAACTCGCAATCTCTGGATGATCGGGCGAGAACTTTTACCACTGAAAATCTTTTGTAAAGTATTTAGGAAATGTCATTTGAAATCAGATTTCATTGTGTACTCACTGTCTTGGCACGGCTGACACTCTGTTTGCGTCTCTCCACACGGCTGGACCACGCCCTCGCCCGGTGGACACTGTCTGCAGCACTCACCGCTGGTGGTTTTCTGTCCTGAAGGACACACTTCCTGAGCCGAGAACACACCCACCTTGGCGCAAACACAGACGAAGACGAAGTGTTACTCGAAGGCATCTTTGATAAAACATCGTGTTCACTGATCCTCTCCTTTATGACAAAAAAAAAAAAAAACGCAAACGCGTCCGTCAGAAACAAAGGAGGTAACACTAGCACGCGGAGCCGTTCGTTTATGTTAGCAAGAAAGGTGGTGAAATTATGAATTACTAAAAAAAAGAAAGTATGATTATTCATCTAAATAAATACTTGATGGAAGTTTGGCTTCAAATTATAAAAGTTTACAAGTTTATAAAAGTATAAACACATAAATTCACATCAAATTAGCTTTGACAGCAGCTTTATTCAGGAGACCTACAGTATGTTCGCGAGTCATTTTTCTGTTAACATTAACACATTAACCCTCTTTTTTTTTTTAATGTTACAAATGTGACTCATATAACAATACATAACATACTCCCTTAATATTATCCAGTTTATTTTATTGGTACAAGGCTAGAAAACTTTTTTAAACACAACAGAACTACATTAATGGTTCTCACTGAGTTTGGCGATCGCGAGAGGGAATTCAATCCAACATGCAGTACAGAGAGCTGGGGAACTGGGGATGTTTCACAGACTTAGAGCAGGGATATATAGGGCCCTTCCTGCTCCCATTAAATATAAATCTGGGAACTGGAGGGCCCTGGGAACGTAGGAGTGACGACCCTTTTTATTCCTTGGCTAGTAGGATAAAAGCTCTGGCCACACTAGCTGCATGCTAATATCAAGCAGTCACAGTACAAATAGCAGAAAGATCACAATGAACTAACAAGGATACAGTTCCTGACCACCTTGGACTAACAACCAGTGAAACTACTGAGTGTGTTGTTGGAAGCGCGACAAACCTGAGATGTAGTTTTAAAACAAAATGCTAGCGCGCTTGGCACCAAAAGAGCAAAACAAGCTTGTGCTTTTACAACCTAAAGTCCTTCCTAGATATTTTTCATTCGGTTGTTTCTCCAGTTCATACACTGTTCTCAATCCTTAAACTCGAAATGCTCCACACAGCCATGTGGTCTTCAGCAAACTGACGCTTAGAAACGAGTCTTTTAGATTAACGTTGCTAGACCTCAAGACAATAAAAAAAAAACCTTAAGTTGGAGATCTTTACCGCGGATGGGATGCCATTCTGTCAGCAGGGCACCACACACACACACACACACACTCACACACACACACACACACACACACACACCACACCTATATAAACAGTGACTGTGGAATATTCGGGGTCTCAAGGGGCTAGATTTCAGGATCCTATCTCCCACACTGTTAGCATGAACCTTGGGCCACAGCGCTCTAACATTGGCTGAAAGCACATCCATCAAAGCGGGACAAATAAAATGAGGCAGGTTTAATGCAGCGAAAATATGTCTGAACTTATTCCAGCGAAGAGCCGTTTTTTGCTATAGAACCAAACCCGTGGCCTCTGTTTGTACACGTTTTATTATTTATGAAGGTACAAATCATTTGAGTGATTATTATTATTATTGTGATGATGATGATGATGATGATGATGATTATCATTTTCTAGAGCTCAACTGGAGACTGGAGACATAGAGAAAGTACACAGTGTTCTGTTTTGTTTTTGTTGGCAGAGGTTAGTACTTTTAGACAGGACACTATTGTAATATACAACCGAAAACATCATAGTGAACATTCAGAGGTCAACACATTTTGAAAAACAGTCAGCTTTCGAAGTCTGAACGAAAAACAGCTACGGGAAATATCAGCTATATTTTCAATTAAGCTCCTTGGATTACGTTCAGGACTGTAATGATTTTTTTTTTTTTTGGCAGAGAACTGCAAACACAGAAGAAGCGTGGGAATCTCTGAAAGTCCACATATAGATCACGTCCCATTATGAGTTTTCGTCAAACTGTGAGGTTCTTTTTCTCTTCTTTTTTTGGCAAAAGATTCTGCCTTATCCCAGACAATTTGTACTAAAGCAAAAGAACACTACACTTTGTGATTGCTAGACTGATACAAACCATCTGACCTGGATATTTAATTTAAAATATGACACATTCAATTACTGTCAGAATAAAACTTTCTGTAAACCTTTTTTAAGTGTACTTGTAGGGTTATATAGGGGGCGTTCAAGTCAACCTGGGACTTGTGATGAAATTTCTGGTGAATGAAGGCATAAAAGCGATTGACATTTACAGAAGACTTCAAGCGCAGGACGGTGATGAGACTCTTGTGGCTCGGAGCCCACTGCAGCCGTTCCCGTGAACATTCAGCGCCTGATCCTTGAAAATCGACGGCTAACTTGTGGACGAGACGCTTCTGTCTGTGTGACACAGCGTGCAACTGTACACACGTTCACTCACCAACACTAGTAGTTGGACTACTACTAGATGGATGGATGGATGGACTTATTCAATGGTTATAAAATAATGTTGAACTAAACATGTACTACTGTACCAGACATATATTTGAAACTTAGCTGACTTCCACTTAATTACGCGTAGAAAAGTTGGTATACTAGCAGCAATTCGAGAGTATTGCTGAGAACTTAGTACTTATACAATAGTTGTAAAGAAAAGGATTGTTTAAATATACGCTAAATATACGCTAGACACTAAACTAAATATATACTGAAAAACAGCATATTAAATAGCATCTGACTGTATGTAACTTGTACTAGACATTCATTTAACGTATATTAAAGCAAGCATTGAAAAAATATGTGTAACAATAAATATATTGTTTACTTCTACTTACAGTAAGAAAACTTAATATAAGAAAGTAAGGAATTCATTTTAAGTATACTTGTAGAGCTGGTATATTGATATACATGACACTAACATACTTCTCTTTACGTTTACTGTATATAATGAAAGCTAGAATACGAACACACACATCATCAAGTTTACTCGATTACTGAGTACGGACCGGTCCACTAATTAGCCGTTCATACTGTAAACTTGTAGTATAATCGCGAGCAGGGGCGGATCTAGAAAATTATTCATGGGGTGGCAAGGGGGTGGCATTAACATCATGAGGGGTGGCAACACTGAAGCAAGCAAAAATGAAATAAAGGCTGATGTGTGATTGACTTGAACCTGATATCTGGATTGGAACGTCAGATAAATAAAATAAAAAAAACTCTTTTATTTTTAGAACACTAGGACACTAGTGCTGGGGTGGCAAATGGGGTGGCAAGGCTTTTTCTTAGGGTGGCAATTGCCACCCCAGTAGATCCGCCCCTGATCGTGAGTATGCGGGATGATAGCTCAGACTATGGAAAACTCGTTTAGATCTGAGGAGCTGCATTCCTGCTCGTTGACAGGTATCGCACCACAGATCTAGCGTGTAGGCGTTACCTTTTCAAACGTGAAATTACAGTCAAGATTAATGACGTAGATGAAACTGTCGACAAGCGCCTGAGTGAAATGTGTCAAGCGGTTCAGGTGAGTGGGAGAGAAAAGAGATAACGACCGAGCAGAGCGCGACCTCCAGGCATGTTCGAGTCAGCTGGATCAGCCACAGCGAGAGGCTGAAAAGGGAGATGACACTTTTCGCCCGAGTTTGCATTCCTCACATTTCTAGCCTCTCACCCTGCTCAAAGCCCTCTGGCGATCATTCCGAGCTCAAACGGCAATCAAAAACTACCAGGTCATGTGCACGGCTTTGTGTTGTCAGGCAGCCAGAACAAGGTGGTAAAAATGACTTAGCGCAGCGTTTGTATTCAGACATCCGCGCGTTCCCGCCCACTCGGACGAGGGAAGGCGTGATCCTGGTAACTGCATTGCGTTTGCGATTTTTTCTTTCCCCTCACATACCGTATTCTTGCCTCACTTTCCGAAAAAGCCCATCGTTTATTATCATGCAAATGAAATGAATGTAGAGCAAAAGCACGTATCAGGTGTCATGATCCAACTCAGCGTCTGTGAAATGTTGTTCACTGTACCAGTTAGGTAAAAACCACTAAGTGGCACCACCCACTGCCTGTCGCCTCCCTTTCTTTTTTTATCCTTTGTTAACAAAAACAAGGAGGACTCGAGCGCGTTACTCTGAGTGCGGAACTGTCTTAATCCCTAAACTTGAGTTCACCTTTCTCTTCGATGTCTGTTCATCGACTGTAAACAAACACATCTGTCACTACGTGCTACCGCCTTGCCCCTGAGCCAACCTAAATTTCTGATTTCTCACACCCACCAACACACACACACACACACACACACACACACACGTAAGGACACGCAAACAAGCACACTGACAGAATAAATGCCTCAAAACAGAACCTGGTTACAGAAACACAGATAGTATAAAACTGAACGAATATGTCACTGCATTTGTTTCCTTCTGTATATCATCCCGTGCTTAGAAGATAAATAAATAAATACATTTGAGAAACTGTTCGAGCATGTGCAAAACATGCTATGGTTGAAAATATGCAGATAATCTCTTGCATATGGACTTTAGAAACAGGAACATGAACATGGCCTCACATATGCACATCATTTCTAAATCTGACAGGGAAGAACTGACCTGGTGAAAAATTCTTTGCCCTAGAATTGGGCAAAGAAGTGTGTATTACTGCGATCGGGCACTCAAGGCGAAATGACAAGGGGGCTCCAATCGAAATTCGTCGTAAAGGTGTTCATCAACGGGATTAAGTTCTGCTATGTTTTGACCCTGTTGGCTTTTCCATGATATTTGCAATTATTTGAACTCGTATTTTGGTTAGCACTGTGGCCTCACGCCTCTAGAGTCGGGGTTCGATTCCCCCCTGGGGTCAGTCTGCGTGCTTGCTGGGTTTCCGTAGGGTGCTTTGGCTTCCTTCCACAGTTGCTAGTTGCAATTACGCAGATGATGTCTTGGCATTTCCAAATTGTCCATAGTGTGCAGTGAGCGTGTGCTAGTGTGCTGATGTGATCTGCAATGGATTGGTCGCCCTGTCCGTTGTATCCTATATGTTCATGCCTTCCCGTGACCCTGTTAAGGACAAGATGTATAAAGAAATATGAACGTGTGTATCCAGTCGAATTTATCGAGGCTCACACAAACGACTTGGACGAATGAGCTCATTAAAAAGGATGTTTGCCAATATGTTATTTATCAACTCAAAATTGTTTTTAAAAATATAATTATATGTTAATATAAATTATTAACAAACTCTACATAAATTCCTGATTATGTGTTTATTACCTGTAATAAATACATGTCCGTATCGTGACTCCAATCGTTGTGCAGCACTTCATGGTCGCCTGATGTTCTCCTTTTCTGCTCTCTCCTCTCTCTCTCCCTCTCTCCTGTCCCTCTCTCTGTCTCTCTGTCGAGCTATACATGTTCGCTCCTGAGTTGCCAGTGATCCAGACCCCTCTTCCCTCTGGACCCGTCTAACTGGTCCTGGAGTCCTGCTTCTGGTTGGAGATCTCGTCGCATGGATGCCCCGTGTGGTCTGCCTGGATTTGTATGGTGGCTGGGGCTGGTTTCCATTAAGACTGTCCTATCATCGATTGATGCTCTGGGGACCTGTGACTTCAGTTGTTCGATAGCTCAGGACTGGAATCTCCTACAGTCTACCTGAGTCTCCAGGAACAAACTGGACTCCTTTTAATTTTAACACATCTCCTGTTACACTGAACTTCCAGTACACATTATTAAGTTGATCAATCCCTGCTATCCGTTATCACCCAGATGAGGATGGGTTCCCTGTTGAGTCTGGTTCCTCTCAAGGTTTCTTCCTATTACCATCCCAGGGAGTTTTTCCTTGCCACCGTCGCCCTCGGCTTGCTCATCAGGGACAATCTTATCATTTTGATTCATACACATTGCATACAGACTTACTTCTTTTTATTGTGTAAAGCTGCTTTGCGACAATCTTAATTGTTAAAAGCGCTATATAAATAAAATTGACTTGACTTGACTTGATGTTTTTCATTCATCTATCTTCATAAATAACTTCATTCATCTTTACAGCACCACTTTCCCTGTTTCTTTGACATGAGGCATCCTGCCACAGTTTTGTCATCATTGCTTCCATAATCCTGGCTCTTCTCGTCTTTTTCAGACTTGAACTCTTAATCTTCGCTCCTGGCTCAAACCTGCGTTCTGATTACACTTAAATAAAACTTCTTGTGGATTGAATATAAATTGCACTGCTGCGTGCATCTGTCGCGCAGCTTTCCTCTTCGCAATAACATGCCTTCACTCTCCCTTCTCCAACACACACTCACACACACACACACACACACACACACACACACCCCTACACAAACACACACACTCGCACAGATTTTAACATATGACAATAATTCATTCCAGTTGCTCGATGGATCTCTTGGACGTAGATGATTCAAGTTCGCTTCTGTCACAGGGATCTTTGAAACACTTTCAGGAATGTATAAATTACAGACATGAGCATTTGCACTGTGCTCTTACAATAAAACGGCACAAAATTAATGAAATACATCACCAAGTGACAAGATGTCAAGATATACTTATTAAAATGTAACTTGAAGAACATCTTTCTGTCATAGCGATACATTTTCTGTATTCCTCAGAACAACTCTACCATGAGGAAGATTGGTGTGCCGTCAGATTTAGCGGTTTATTATTAATTAGGTCTGCTTGTGCATTAGTCATACAGTTGGAATCGGATCTGATTATGAATTTCTCAATCATAGCAAACCACCGCAAACAGTTTCTCGTCGTTCTACCTTTCCTGGTGACCACAATGTTCAGACTTTTTAAACCTTTTCATGTTCTGCCTTTATCCTAGCCACAAACTCCTGCTTCGATCCAAATCCTGCTCCTGCCATTTCGAGAGCCAAGAATTCCATCTCAAGGAAGTTCATCTAATCATTCTGAAAAACACGAGGACCTAGTCCTACTCCTGCCATTCCTAAGAATTCTATCCTGAGGATCACAAGGTCTCCATTTTATTTTGAGCATCTCAAGCTCCTACTCACATCATGAGCCCCACCTCATTCCTGAAGATCTCAATTTCTTGCTTTTCATTCTAATGATTTCAATCTCCAGCTCACTCTGACCATCCATCCTGAAGATCTTAAGCTCATACTTCCTTCATGAAGATCAGACAGTGTTAGTCTTTACATCATGAAAAGCACAGATATCTCCTTCTATTTTCAGGTGTATACGGTGGCATAGTGGTTAGCACTGAAGCCTCATGCCACCAAGGAGGAGAGTTCGGAGCCCTGACTTCAGTTTCTGTGTTCTACCCGTGCTTAGTGGGTTTCCTCCAGGTACTTCAGTTTCCTCCCACTGTCCAAGGACATGCATATGATGCTAACTGGTGTTTCTAAATTGGCTGTATTGTGAGAGTGATCTATCCCGCCCAGGGTCCCAAGTCTCCTGGGATAGGCTCCAGGCCTCGTGTGACCCTGTACCCTCTATGTTCAGGAACTATCTCAAGATCTGACCCAGAGTTTCACAAGATCACTCTTCCATCATGAAGGTCACATGTTTATCTATTCATTCTGAGGATCAGAAACTCTTACTCTTACTCCTACCATTCCAAGACTGAAGAGTGCCATAATAAGGATCACAAGGCCTTGATTTCATTTTAAGCATCGAAGGCTCACATTTCTCATGGGAGGCTTGTCCTGGTTTATGTTCTGAGAATCACTGGTGTCTACTTCTATTTTCAGGTGTACAAGCAAGTTATACAAGTATCCCAGGAAATACTTGCAAGCTTTCGCTCTGATGATCACAACTTCTACTTCCATCCATAGGATCGCCAGCCCCAACTCCTGCCAACTTTATCATCTCAAAGTATTACTTTTGTCCAGGAGATGATACACACTTACTCCATCCTGACATTCAGGAGTTTATCTACTTATTCCGATGATCAAAAACTCCTACTCCTGCCAAATCAATGATCTCAAACTGTTAACCTGTGAATCATTAGGAGGTACCAACCAGGAACAACATGCTCCTGCTTTTATCTTAGCATCACAAGTAGAAAATCACAAGCTTCTATTTTCATCTTAACAATCTCAATCTCCTATTTTCCTTCTGATGTGCAGGAGCTCCAAATCTTACTCCCTACGCCTGATGTTTTGACACTTATAAGTTCCTTCACATACCATCCTAAATTCCACAAGTTCCCTAGGACCACAAGGCACTCAAGCTTCTTCTCAAAGACCACAAGTTCCAGTTAATGAGGCTCTACAAACATTCAATCAATCAGGCAATACAATCTACAGTAGATCCTGTTCCAGTATCTGGTGGATAACGCTCGTGTCCTGCTACAAGCTTCTGTTTTCACTCTTTCAGTCATCATGAGATGGCAATGACCATCATCTTGCACCATTAATGCACCATTCCAAGTGATGTATAAGCAGTTAGGAAAAACAGATGAATCGGAAAGCCTCCATCAGAGGTGACTTTCACATGAAAGCACTTAACCTTTTTAACCCTTCACCTGTCGGCACTGACTTACCGCTCGGCAATAACCTCACGACATGAGTCTGGAGTATGTGAGCTCTGCTAATACTACACAGTCACGCTAAGTATACAGTATTTTACTTCAAAGAAAGGATAAGAAGACTTTCCAGTCATCATGGAGTCTTTTTTAAATATATTGACAATGAGAATATTGGCTAGGACAAGCGGCAAGTAACAAATAACAAGGATAATCAACTCTTATAGTCAACATGCTAATAACGCAATACCACACCAGAGTTGCTGTTGCACTGAATATCGACACGGATGGTATGGGCACAAGGGTGCAGCCTAAGAACTGAAGATATCGCAGTCGTGCTGATATTCGGTACAACCTTGACTGTGACATTGCTTTTATACAACATTAATATCAACAGATTGTGATTTGTTTGTTTATTTAACCAGTTATTTTGCTCCGCCAGCACTTATCCTTCCGTGACAGGTGGAACTAACTAATCATGATTGCTGGAGCTGGCAACTGACAGTTAGTGTAATTAACATGGGTGCAAGTAGTTTTAAATTCTTACTGGTACTATATAGCCAAAAGGTGAGGAGAATAAACCATGACGGTGGTGGACAGTCCGTGCTGATAGCATTAAAGCGAAGGGTGGAGCGCTAATTAGGTTTTACAATCCACATGCCTCACACAACAAGTACTGCCCTTGATTATTGGTTGGAGGCGAATTTGGGATTCAGCCTTCTGTTGTAGCTTGTCTTAGGCATGAATAAAAACAAAACAGAGAAATTTTGCAAGGAATTATTAAGGAGACGGCGTGTTGTGTAAGACGACATAACGTTATGAGATGTGTGTTGTTGCTGAAAGTGCTTCTGTGACTGGGTGTGAATGTGGGTGTGGTCAGGCAGCTGCTCTCTCCTCAGTACTGCGGACCGTACAGACCCACGCTGAGACCAACAGTTGGTGTAATTAACGATTATTTGGACACCTGGGACTCAGAGTGATACATGTAGTTAAATGTCCCAGTGCTGTTACCGTCTGTTGTCACTAGTCCTGGAATGCCTCTGCCCAGTCAGATTACTCGGTTGGAACTAACTGTTGTATCATAATTAAGGACAGAAGTCAATGAAGACTAGTACAGGTGTTTGGACAGTAGGACAGTGGATAGAGCAGATGACAGAACATAGTACTAGAAGCACAATCGTTTGGTTTTTGTTTTTTAATGTGTCTTCACTGTTCTTGATGCCTTGTTCTGACTCCAACACGCTAATGTTTGCCTCAGCATCAGACAGAAAAATCCTGTAAATTCCCATTATTTTTGTTTCCTACGCTGAATAGTTTAGTGAAGCCTGTGTGAAGATGTGCATTAGTGTGTGCGTCTTTCAAAGCTAATACAGACAGATCCACTCCGTCGTCTCTTAAACACCTGATGGCCTGCCCATTAGGACCTGGGCGCTCTGTTATTATCCCTACTTTCTTTCATTGTAGTGGAGAATGGCAGGCTCTCATTCTCAACCTCAGAAAGTGAAAAGGACAATTTGGGAAACGATTTGGGAAAAGCAGTTGTTGTGGTTTAGTGGTGTGTCGTTCCACTTCTGAGTAGTTCATTTGCAGGCTGGGTGAAGATGGGTGTGTGTGAGAAAAAAGAAAAAAAGAGCATGTTGTGGGCATGTCAGTATGTGTTTGTATGTGTGTGTGAGTGAGTGAGTGAATGACAGAAAATGAACGCATGTCACATTAAACAAGGCATATCCACTTAGAGTAAAAAGGTTGCTGTTGTTATGGTGCATTACTTAAGTTATGGCTCTTTACTGTGACCTCAAAGAAAGGAAACGTCAGCACACACTAGATGTAAAAGTCAACGTTTTGATTAAACTCTGTTGCATGTACAGTCAATTTCCGCTTTCTGAATTACAGCGTAGCATGATGGTGCTCTGATTAGTAAAGAACAAGTGACAAACTGTGTTATACTGTTTCCAGTACCAGCGCTGACACTGGAGACTCCTTCTAATAAATCTTACATAAACATCTTCTTACAGAAAACGAGACCAGTGGAGTTCAGATTCATGCTTAAACACTGATACCATGACTTTAACACTTGGAAAGGGTGTCAAAAAGATTCAAATACTTGCTTTGAACACAAAACTCTCTTTCTCTCTTTGTGTAAACTGAGAAGCGTGCAACTTCAATGGAGCCAAATCCACAACTCACACAATACACGGTGCTTCCGCACGGCCGAGTGAGCGAGGGGACTCTGTCCGAGTGCACCTGCCTCAAATAAATCTGGGGGAAGAAATCTGTATGTAAAAACAGACCACCTCATATATAAAAGTATAACAAGTACCAGTTGTTGTTGACGGTCAAAATGTTTAGAAATAGTTAAAAGGTTATATAAGGTTCATATTAATAACTGTTCATAACATCACTTTTCAGGCAGATATCTAAGTACTGCAAAAGTTTTTAAACAAAATAAATAAATAAATCTGTCCAGCCTGTTTTGCATAATACTGTAACAGACAGACAACCATCCAGACAGACAGATCATTTTCTCTGTTTTCGATCCTCCGATGTATGAAACGTCAAGATATCATGGATGTAGTGAGTTCTGAGCAATGTCCAGACCAAACCTTATAACCTTTTAACCTATACATATCAAGGTTTGGTCTGTACATTGGTTAGAACTCACTCCATCCATCCATCCGTCTATACTGTATATATATATAAACCTACTCTGTAAACTCCGGGAAAAAATACATCCCGCATGAGGTTTTTACTTTAAAAAAGTTTATTAACAGGAAAAACCTAAATGACCTTTGTAAATTGTTAACAAACCGTCCGGAGGTTAAGACACAGCGCCCTGCGCGCGTGATTCCAGCACGCGCGAGGAAACCACTCACAAGCTGTACGACACACACGCGCGCGCGCACGGACGCACGGACGCACAGAGCAGGTGACTCACCGCCCCGAACACCGCCGCCGCGAGCACTACAGCGTACATGCTCGTGAAGTTGTGCGCGCGCCCTCTCGGAAGTGCACGCGGACTCTGCTCAGGAAATCAGCGCCGATTAACGGTGGATGATGATGATGATGATGATGAAGAAGAATCAGTGTGGCGCGGGAGTCAGCATCCCTCTGGTGTTTCCGCGCGCGCACACTTTCCACTGGCCGCGAGCTCCGAGCCGCGCGCTCATTGATGTCCAGAAATGTGTGTGTGTGAGAGAGAGAGAGAGAGAGAGACGGACTGGTTACGGCCTGAACAGAGGAGTGAGTGAAGAGCGAGTGAATAGAGAGGAAATGATCCGACACTCCTCTTTTCTCTCCTCCTCCCCCCCCTCTCTCTCTCTCTCTCTCTCTCTCTGTCATGTTGTCACTTTTATGTCTTCTATCTTTGTGCCCTGTTCCATCACTTTTTCTCTTTTTGTCTCCCTTTTTTTCTCCTCTCTTTTTCTCTTCTTCACTTTCCCTTTCTCTCATTCTCTGTCTCGCTTTTATGTCTCATTTCCACTCTGTCTCTCTTTTTTTTTGGTGTCAGCTCTCTCTCTCATTTCTTCTGTTTTTCTGTTTTTGTTCTTTCTGCACACACGATTTTTCTCTTCTGCTTCCCTCTTAATCTCTGTCTCGTCTTCTGTCTTTCTATTCCACGCTGCCATTTCTCTTTTCTTCACGTCACCATCTCTGTTACCGTCTGTTGTCACTAGTCCTGGAATGCCTCTGCCCAGTCAGACTAGTACAGGTGTTTGGACAGTAGGACAGTGGATGGAGAAGACGACAGAAGCACAATCGTTTGGTTTTTGTTTCTTACTGACACTACTATGGAACCAGGACTAAACCAGTACTTGGTACTAGTCATTCAGGGAAGTCACACTATATTTAGTTTTATTCATTGTGTCTATTCACCCTCAGGTCAGCCTGGATTTGTGTTTTCTCTTCTTCGCCTTCTCTGTCTCTCATTTTCTGTCTCACATCTAATGTCTCTTATTTTCTCTCTGCCCAGATTTTTCTGTTCTTCCCCCCTCTCAATCTTTCACTGTCTCTCTCACTTCTGCCTTTCTGTCCCACTCTGACACTTTCTCTATTCCGCACCTGTCAATATCTCTCTCTCTCTCTCTCTCTCATCGATTCCATGTTTTCTGTCTTTCTGCCCTGTTCAATCACTTTTTCATTATTTTTGTCTCCTTTTTTCTTCTTCCTCTCTCTTTTCCCTTCTTCGCTTTCCCTTTTTCTCATTCTGTCTCACTTTTTATGTCTCTGTTCCTTTCTCTTTTCTTTAGTGTCATCTCTCTATCTCATTTCTCCCCCCCCCTTAAACTCTTTGTCTCTTTCCCATCTTCTATGTCTATCTGTCCCATTCTGCCACTTTCTCTTTTTTTCACCTGTCAACATCTCATTTTCTTAACCACACACACGCCCTCTGTCCCTCCCTCTGTCTCTCCGCCACGTGTTGTTTTTTCCCATGTGCTCTGTTTGTCTGTGACATCTCAATCTCTCTCTCTCTCTCTGCATGTATGAGTGTGACGTGATAAATATATGAGCTCTTTGACATCTCGCCAACTTTCTTTTTCCTTAAATAAACCATGAAGATGTAGTTTAACTTGAACTGTAAACAGTTGAGAGAGAGCGAGAGCGATGCCATGGCCTCAGCCTCCACTCTAAGACACCGTGCGGGACAAAAAATTTGAAAACTTACACACATTTCTTTTTTTTTTCTGTCTCTCATTCCCATTCTGTCTTGTACTTTTCTCTTTCACCCTGTATGTCTCTCTGTCTCTTGTCCTTTCTGTCCTTGTCTGTTTTCTGTCCCCTTCTTAAAGTACATCTATCTTCTTCTGTTTGTTTTTTTTTTACATTCTGTCTTTTTATCTTTTCTACTTTCTCATATTTCTTCTCGCATACAATCTCATTCTTCTCTTTCTGTCTCTTACTTATCTCTTCATCTCTCCATCTCTAGCTCATTTCAGTTCTTTTTGTCTCCTCGTCCATCTCTTCCTCTCACTCTTACTGTTCTTTCTCTACTCACCCATAACGCCTGGAATATCATGTTTAAACAAGTACCTGGACGAGAAGATAAATGATGATGTCAATGAGACTAATGGCTTTAGCAGGAACCTTCACAACGCTCCTAACTCAGCTTGTAAATGATGATGACGGTGCATGAAATGGAAGTGAAACAAGCAGCCTCAAAAGTTGGAAACATGATATCATGTACTGTAGTAGCGACACTCCGGGACCAAAGGCAAAAAACGCTTGATGATTTCTCACTCGCTAAAGCATCTGTTGAATGAGGTGCATCACATGTGGATCAAAATAAAATCAGATGTGAAAACTTTTAAATCATGTGTAAGAAAAAACATGAACTACGTGTAAAAACAAGATGCTAAATTATATAAACAAATGAATTATGTAAAATGTATATGTAGAAAAAAAGGAAATACTGTGTAAAAAAAAATCTATGATAAATTAAGTAGGTTAAAAACAATGACATGGAAATAAATAAACCATGTAAGAATCACTTTTTTTAAAAATGTGTATAAAAATTGATTATGTAAAAATGAAATGATGTCAAAATAAATGAATTATGTTTAGAAAAATCATGTGTAAATAAATACATTACATGAATTTATCTGTGGAAAAATAGAATTATGTGTAAAAAATCACAAAGATAATGTAAATTCAAAAGCAGTTTTTAAATGATGATTTTATTTATTAAAAAGGAGTCCAAACCCAACTCAAGTGAAAATAGAATTATTTAAAATATATATATATATATATATACAATAAATAATGTGTAAAAAAGGAAATAAATAAATTATGTAAAAGTTTATTATATTAAAGTAACATTTTAAAGTTAAATGTAAATGAAAATGTTTATTCTGTGTTAAAATCACATGTGGAAACAATTTAATCCTGTAAATTTGAGGTGAACATGAATAATATAAAAACAAATCATTTGTAAAAGTGTGCAAAACGTAAATTGAGATGAGGTTTTTAGTATAAACAAAGCTGACAGCCTTACAATAGACTTTATAAGAGCGCTGAATTCCGCACGCCCTGTTGTTCAATGTTACTACACTATGTGGGTTCAGAAACCACCCCACCGTACTCTACCCTACTGTAATGCATGCATATATATGCAGTCCCTAATGGCTCACTAATGGAGATTTTATTCATTGCCTACTGTCCATTATGTTTTATACTGCACACAGTGCACGTTTACATACACCCAAGAGCCATAGCATTAAACCCATTAACATTAAAACCACCTAGGATTTGGGCTCCCATTGCGCCACCAGGGTGCATCTGGCTCATCAGGGCATGGCTCCACTGTAGACGTCTGGGTGGAGCCGCGGCGTCTGCAGGTAGGATGTTGGCAGCGGATCCTTTGGGTGGGGTGGGTTGCAGGGTGGGGATAGTAGGCCGCTCCATGCTGGTGCATCCCATGGGTGCTTGATCGGATTGGGATCCAGGGAATTTAGTTGGAGGCCTTGGACTCTTCGCCTGCTAGACCCTGTGCGGGCTGTAGTTCACTGGATGGTCTGGGCCTTTCTTTTGTGGAACGCATTGATTTCCTCAGCAATTTGTGCTGCATCGGTTTTTCTGTGGGTCAGAACTGGACAGACTGGCCTTTGTTCCCCTTGGGCATGGTTGAGACTTGGGCACTCATGATTTTTTTGGTGGATATTTGATGACCAGGGTTGTTCATTTCCCTTTGGGGTGGTGTTGATGTTATGTCCGATCACCGTATATCACTAGTATTGCACGGGGTCAGAGTGTAGAAGTCATTTTTTCACACCGTACAAGAGGAGTGGGAAACTGTCCAGCCACCACAAGAAGGATTGGCATTTGTTAATATGTACACTACAGTGTGTAATTAATTAACCAGTGTGTAACAGTTGTTTTAATTAACCAATGAGTCGACTCCCAATTTTTTTTTTTGTAGAAAACCTGCTAATCTTGACAAAACACTGACACTGGAGTCTCCTACCATAGACAAAACAAGAAACTTCAGTATACAACTTACAAAACGAATTTCTCTGCACCATACGACTGCACTAGTGGCGTGGCTGCGCTGATGGATAAATAACCCACACATTCTGATCCATCAGAATCCAGCATTCTGCATGGCTGTGGTATAAATCTCATTACAAATCTATCCATAATACTGTAAGTCTTTGGTGCCTGTAGACAACAGTGTGGTCTGAGAAAAGTAAATAAGTGCAGTCAGGCTTGTGTTGATCTGCTTCTCCAACCTTTCTCTCCGAGTCTAGTTCTCTCCTGCACATCATTAAAGGAAAACTGTTTCCAGGACCAGCTGTAACAGTTTTCCTTCCCCAGGTTTTCTGATTTAAAGTTGCACCACTTATAGGCTTTTTTTTTAGTTCTTCTGATTTAAATCACCAGCATTGATAAAGATTGCCATAAAAGATCTGGAATTTCCTGTAAAGATTTTCTGCAAATCTGCTCTTTTCATGTGATACATTTTATTGGAAGTGAATGGTGAAACACTTGCAGAAACCATGGCCATAAACAGGGCCATTACAGGATGCAAAACAGCGTCCTCCATCATGTTAGGAATGACACACGGTGTTGCACTTTTATCGTCATGTCTGAAGGGAAGCCAGGCCGAGTTGGCTTCATTTCTAAAAAAAAAAAAAAAAAATCAGAAAATTATATTTTTATAACGTCGTCATTGACCAAAATCTCACTAATAAGGTGAGGTTACTGTCATACCGCTACTAAAATACATTTTAAACTGTCCTTCCACATTAAAATTAGCGAACATTAGAAAATGCAGATATGGAGGGTAGATTTTCAGTTTAAAATAAAAAAATTACCTTAACTACCACAAAAGGAGCAACTTAAAAAAAAAAATCATGATGTCCACACGGAGTAGCGAACTTCAATCGTTTATAGCTTATTTCACTATAGTGCCATGGATTAGCTGCCATTTTAGTTGTCATTTAAGCTAAACACAGAAAATAAGTATGAAAAGAATTTGCCAAGTTCATATAGCTGGGTTTATCAGTCATGTATCCTTCTGAATAGTTTAAACTTAATGTGTCCTGATTGAGTTTGTAATTAATGCTTGTTTCATTTATTACTGAAGCTTTGTCGGTAAACACAAGCATCACCTGGGTTGTGTGCGTGCACATGCAAGTTGTGTATGACAACAATGACACAGTCTCCTTGGAGGAGATTAGAAACCTGGAGAATTGGTGCCATAGGAACAACCTTCTCCTGAATGGGAGCAAGACATAGGAGTTGATAGTGGAGTTCAGCACAAAGCAGGAGAGGAACTACCACGTCCCTGTCATCAATGAGGCCCCAGTGGAAAAAGTGAACAGCTTCAGGTACCTCAGTGTTCACATGACGCAGGACGCAGGACTGTCACATCAACACCAACTTGAAGAAGGCCTGGCAGCGTCCCTGCCACCTTAGATGCCTAAGAGTCTTCAGACTGCCGTCCAAGGTGTTAACGTTTTTTTTTCCTTTTACTCCTGCACCATAAAGAGCATCCTGATGAAAACGATCACAACCTGGTTTAGGCACAGCACCATGCAAGACAGACGAGCTCTACAGAGGGTGGTGCAATCAGCCGAGCACATCATCCGCACTGAGCTACCTGACCTGCTGTCAATCTACAAAATGTGGTGCCAGGAAGTTGGTGAAGGACCTCAGCCACCCCAGTAATGGACTGTTCCCTCTGTAGAAAAGTGCATCCGCTCCCTGAAGGCCAACACAGAGAGACTGCGGAAGAGCTTCTTCCTGGAGGCTATTCAGGCGCTCAACCAGAACCACACGTAGGACTAAACAGACTGGGCTTGCTTTGTCTCCTTGAAAGTTGCCACTAACAACAAATAGTTTAAAATGTTGACATGGACTCTACTGTATATTCCCCAGATCTCAATCCAACTCGAGCATTTGTGGTTCGTGCTGGGGAAAAAATACGATCCATGGAGATACCACCTTGTGGACGTACAGGACTTAAAGGGTCTGCTACTGACCGCTTAGTACCTGGAACCACACCACTTCAGAGGTCATGGGGAGTCCAGGTCTTGAAGGGTCAGGGTTGTTTTGTTGGCAAAAGATCTACTCAATATTATGCTCGTGGTCATAATGTTAGGGCCGATTGATGTGTATGCGTATACGAACAGAGACTCGCCAAGCACCCGACGTTCCCGTTATAGACCAAGACCCAAGCTACGGTAATGTGCTTTCTTTAAATGACATGTCAGTCAAATCTAGTCCATTAGAGGTTCACCTATTGTGTGCTGCATATCTCTAAACACCCTGGCATGCACTGGTGTCCCTTTCTGCATGTGTTCCCAGCTCCTACTCCATCTTATAGGAACCACACGTTCAATTGCACTTCCATTACAGCTCATCAGAAACCCATTAGGAACAAGTCATGCTTTCCATCATGTAACAGGAATTAACTTGATCCTTTTTTTATCAGACCCCTGAAGGTTTCCATTAGGGGTTTTCTGATTGCGATGAAACACCATCAACATGGATGTGTCCTCGTTTATGGGTAAAAGACCATCAAAATGAAATGAAACACAGAACGGGTTGAAACCTATTCAAACCTGCAATGGGTTTAATGACATTTTAAATGACTTTGAATCGATTCTTAGTGATCCGAGCACAATGCGCTGACTCACTGATGTTACTAAAAAGCATCAGTTAAATATATCTAAATATCTAATATATCAGTATACCATAAGCTGTAGAAATTTTTCTTAAGGATGTAGAAATTTCCTTACAAATTAAAAATACTGTCAAACATTTGTGAAACAAGTATTCGGGTGGATCCTTTTTTTGTTGTTGCTGCTGAACTTTAACAATAAACTGTAGCAAGCGCCTGAATCATCTGCAATGGATGAAAGAGATTGAGTGCGCCATCTATCTGTAGGAATAGTAGCACAGTAATTGGTAAATGGTACATATTGCAAAACTGCCATGAGTTTTGCATTTGCCGTATGTTAACAAGAATTAAACAACACTCAAAAATTGATAAAACATACAGTACTGTGGGTGTTTATGGCTGGAATTCTGGCATATTTTCAGAGATTATTTGTGATCTAATAACAAGCTGATCTTTCTGCTCTCAAACAATCATTACCATTTTTACCCCCAAACTGGACAATGAGGAACATTTTGAACCATAATAGTTTTTATTATTGGTGTAATTGTTTTATGAAATTATATTCTAGAATTTATTTATTATTATTATTATTATTATTATTATTATACAACAAATCCTCCCTATCTTAGGGAGCACCTTTTGGTAAAACAATAACTAGCCTAAAATTAGCCAAAATAGCTAATTTTGCAGGAATTAGCTACTAGCATAGTTTGTTGTTTTGACTTTCTTGTATTTAGACTATATGATCAGGGTGTCATTTTGTCCCACTTTTATTACAGTTACAAAACTACATGCAATTGTAATCTACATTTTTAAACACAGTTAAAGTGTTTATGCTTCATATAAATCACATACAATATTATTTAAAAACCTCTAGGGCACTAGGAAAAAATGCATACCAGGCTGTGACCACTTACAAGTCATACAGTATTTATAAAAATAAATCCATCAATCCATTGAAAGTAACAATTTTTCATTAGGCGCTTATTATTGTTTTTAAAGAAATGGACACTTAACCCTGTAATTTGGGCATATTCACCAAACTTATAGATTGAAAGTAAATTGTTAATTTAAAAAAATAAAAGTTTAGATTAGTTTTTAAATTTAGTGTAGATATCACTAGCATCGTTTACCACATTTAATATAAATGAAAATCACTAAAGGTCTCACACAACTCGCTTGTTAGCAATTGTAGTGAAAGCAAAAAATAGCAAAAAAAAAAAAAAAGTCATGGACATTATAAGCTATAGTTGTTGCCAAACGGTCAAAACAGTTAGTGCATGTGTGAATGACACCCCTGTGGCTGGACTGACCACAATTTAATGTTCTGTAAAGATTATCTACAGGTGTGTATATATATATATATATACGGTTTATATAAACAAGTAGCCACTTGCTCTCCAGTTGAAACAATGAACATCGAACAATCACCTCACTTAAAGTCATCAGGAAATGAATGACTGCGATACAGAAACACATTCTCCCAAAGGTTTGGACATTCCTAACCTCTCAATTTTTTTTTGTCGAGCCACCTACAGTAAACTGAACATGCAGATCCAGAGAACAAGCATGGATGATCTCCACATCCTGTTAGCGCAATCATTACTGGGAGAGAAAAGAAAAACGGCCAACTAATTCAAATGGTCTCCTCTCTTTTTTCATACATAACTTTGTTCTTTTAAAGGTTTAAACAGTTTGATAAAAAGTTCTACTTTAATAGAATGCCATTTTTGCTCTTTTGTAAATTATTGCAACATACAAATCTTTCTCCTCAAAGTTAAAAAAAAAAAGATCAGTGATGAGCCATCTCTTTAGGAACACTTCAAAGGCATTTAACTTATAAAATCTTGTTTGCTGCTTCAGCACTCTCATTTCCTCTCCCTTAGTATTATGGACAACTGAAATGCACATAGGCTGCCTCCAGGGCCATGTCTTTTTCTTTAGTAGCTTTAAACAGGGTTGATTAATTTTCCAACCTTGTATATAGAAAATATTAATAGCTGGAGTTTAGTCATTTAAGGAGTTGGAGTCTGAAAAAAATGCAGGGGGAAAAATTGCAAGCCCAAAGCCAGCCATTTCATGCAGATTAAAAAAAATAATAAACCTACTAACCACTAAAATGCTAAATGTCTCCCAGTTACAACCCTACAACTCACCACTGAGGCTTAACCTCACCTCAAACAGCCTCATTCTGACATCTAGTATATTACATTATCCTGGTTCTCTGGATGTAGAAAGTTCACTTAATGTGAATCAAAGCACTCTTTCCAAACCATGTGAATTCACCGGTCTCATTTTAGCATGAACAGTTGCAGAACATGAGCTTAGCAAAAAGCTTGATGGTGCAAGCAAGATAAAGTGGCAATTGAGAACCTCAACCTTGAAGTAAAAGCAGTTTGTGCAACATGTCTGTCATTGTGTAAAAATGTGCCAAGTCTTCAAACAAGGCTTAATTTTTTTTTTTTTTTAAACCTTAGCACGACTGGGTTGTTTAGCAATCAACATGTCCATGTGTTTTTACTTTACATTTGGTAATTAGGGGGGGGTGGTAGTGTAAAAGCACATTTGAGAGATTACTTTCTACTTGGGTTGTTTCAAGTTAATCAGAGACAATGAGTGAGGTGTACAAGACTGTTGGGCCTGACTGACAAATGTGTCATTCATAAGTACGGACCTGTACTCAAGTCAAAGTTGAAGAAACCTTTAGTGCAGGTACTTTAAAAATACCAGTTTCCTTTTAAAAAGGATGCAACAGCAGCACTAAATAACCAAGGAAAGATCTGGAATTTATTTTACACTTACTCCAAAAAGTTAATTTAACCTCTCATTTACAATAAGAAACTAAGGATAATTGGTTCTTAACACAGCCAGGACACCACAGACGATAAATTGAGGCACAGCCAATAGAACGATGTGCAAACGAGACCTTTTCAGAAACCAGACATTTATTCAAGGATTCATTGTCTGAACTTGTGCACAGATGAAGCAAGATGGTTGAACTTCCCCCAGTGTCCATTTCCTAGAGGGGGGAGAAAAAAAAAAGTCAAAACATTTACTTATTTTAGAGAATTTTTTTTAAGTTAACCCCCAAGTAGGAAGTTAATCATTAAAGCTCACCATGTCAATAAAACCACAAACTTAATTATTCCATCCTGTACTGAGAAAGTGAGTTTTGCAATGTGCTCACACTGGAGACTCCTTACATAAATGTTAAACGCTCCTGCTTGTTGGAGCACAGATCATGTTTAGAAGTTACATCTTCCAGTCATCCAGTTCACACTGCTAACATTCCCAATCCAGATCCTGCATCCAATTCGTTTTCATCCCGCAACGTCGCTTTCACAGGGTGACGGACAGCATGAAAACCTGCGTATAGGACGATGATAAACTCCAAAAACATACGAGACACACACACACTTTCTCCTTTACTCTGAAGTGTGTGTATAAAAGAGAATTAGGTCACGTGCACCCTCACCTGGCTCTGGATGCACGTCGCGTGCTGGGAGCGCGCCTGTGTCCCCCTGATGCGCATGCGCCACCGCGGAGCCAAACGCTACGGCAAAGGAGAGATTATGTGTGTGTGAGAGAAGCAGTGAATGTAGTTATAAAAGACAAAAAGAAAAAGAAACCACGTGCACGTTTGAGAAGAGAGAGAGCTCGTGAGTGTGGTTTAAAGCTTACACTGTGAGAGAAGCGCGAGGAAGACCGCGAACACCGACAGGCTCGTGACGCACATCATGGTACTTCAGTGTGTAGCTTTTAAACGACAAACGAACTCGAGCTCGAACAGGGCGATAAATAGGCTCGCGGTCCATCGTCTCACCTCACCTGGACGTCGTTAGAGCAGTCAGCCAATCAGCGCGCTGCTGCCGCCACCTAGCGTCCGCTCACGGGAAGTGACTACAGAGCAACAGAAGGTCCGCTCCAATCGGCCTGAAGTACCCTGTGAAGTACACTTCAAATGTTTAAATGTTTAGTTCAAAAGGACCCGCGAACGGACCTCGCTGGAGTGTAAAAATATGGAGCTCGAAAAAGGATTTATATATTTATTACCATTATTATTGAGGACGACATATATTAGATATTAAAATTACACACAAAAAAACCTTTTAATTTAATCAGGAAATCCTTAGTATTATATAGGCTAAAAATAATAATAATAATAAAACATCTGCGTACATCATCAATTATTGTTATAATTAATCCCTTTTTTTTGTTTACAAATTATACACGTTTCAATGGTATTATGGTTTTATATTGGTATCAGATTTAGTTTCAATAAATATTCAATATTTAATGTCCATAGTGCAAAGTTTTCACGGCAGCAGTGGCAGGTATCCGAGGGGCTTATGTTACCATGGTAACGCACGGAGGACGTAAACTTTTCTAATTGGTGCAGGTGTTTGTTTACATTGAGCGAGTAACTTATTTTAATTAAAACTCAATCGGCACGGATCTGTGCTAGAAACGCAACAATGGTTAATGACTGATTTTAAAAAATTCCTTACCACTTACAGATATGAATACAGTATTTACCCAAAATGAATACAAGATTAACAGTGTCTGACATACTGGAATCAAGATTATCCATAAAATATATAATATCTATATAGAGTAAGTAAAAGAAAGTATATTATACAATTTCAGTGACAACCAGCTGTGTACATCAGACCAAGAAGACTTACTGTAACAAATGGGCATGAAAAATGGGTTTCTTTTATTTCGGGGACAATGAGAATGATAAATAAAGGGAAAGGGAAATATTTTTTTACTTCAATATTTTCTCTTACAATACAAATTTAAAGTTTCCAAAATGTTTTTGTTTAAAAAAAACAGTTTAATTTGTCTGTTATTGCAGTTTTTGTCTAATAAATTAACAGCACCAATTTGGAAGGAAGGAAAAGAAGGTTTTCCCCAAGAAAATAGCATACGACCTCGTAACATCTCGAAGAAGAGGAATGGGGACTGCTTTCTCTTACCCTTTTTTATGTACTGATCCCGTATTTTCTAATAAAATCTTTGTAAGATGGTATTTGTCCATCAGAACTCAATAAATCATTAACTAATTTTGCACCACACCAGTCAGCTTTATACAGAGCCCTGTTATTCCACAATAACAAATTGTGTGGAGAAAAATTGTGGGTAAATATAATTTTCCCAAAAAATAACACTTGTTTTTGAAAGTCAGATAACTTTACTGGATTTTTAAACACCTTATGTCCATACATATAGAGGCACCATATAGAGTGAGGCTGAGAAATACACTCTTTTTTATCCAATTGTTTCTAAAAGATGCTATTACAGGTTCAGGTTCCATGGCTAACTGAGATTTATGTAATGAGTTTTATTCTTCCATATAAATGTAAATATTATGGAGTTAAATGTTTTTTTCGCTTTTGATGAAGTATAAAGGGAATGACATGGATAAATAAGCTTCGATAAACCTTCTGTTTTAGACAATAAGATTTGACCCAATAAGTATAAATCACGTGTAAGCCAATGATTCAAAGATTTCTGAACAGCTTTTATTTTTGGAGTAAGATTTAAATATATCATGTGGTTTCTTTGAAATCACAAGACCAAGATACTTTATTTCATTTTCCACTAGACTTTTAACTATGTTGGAAAAGTCGCAATCATGAACAGCAAAAAGTTCACACTTCGTAAGATTCAAAGTCAGTCCAGATGCTTTAGAAAATGAGCTTTTTTTTATCAATTGCTGTTGAAACTATATTCTTGTTTTTAACACACAGGAGTGTATCATCAGCAAATTGGCTAATTATAAATTTCCACCCCGAAATTTCAATCCCTTGTATATCTAATAAATATTGTCAGCAATTATGCAAGTAAGATAAATAAAGGAGGGCTGATTGGACATCCTTGTAGGATACCCCGTTTAACTGAGAACCTTCTCGAAGGCCGCTTCTTAGGGATACACTGCTATTTATATCATTATAAAGCATTTGAATAATATTGCAAAAATTTGTTCCAAAACCAAAAGGTTCTAAAGTCTTAAACAGAAAGGAGTGCTCTAAAGAATCAAATGCTTAAAAAAATCTAAGAATAAAATAAAGGTTTCGTGAGAGATCAGTGACTTATAATCAAGCATATCTAAAACTAAGCAAGTATGATTATGAATGCGTCTTCTTTTTATAAATGCTGACAGATTTTTCCATCAATTATCTTAAAAAGTCCAGTCTTTAATCTGTTATCATAAACACGTGCAAAAAGTCTATAGCCTAACAAAGAAGTGTAATGGGCCTCCAACTGTCCAAGGACATTTTATCTTTGTTTGGTTTGGTAATCAATATAATTCTACCCTGTTTCATTGTTGGTGACAAAACAGAATTATTAATGCACTCCTTAAAAACATCGCATATCGAATCTTTAATAACACCCCAAAAGAATTTATACAACACTGTTGTGAGGCCGTCTGAACTTGGTGACTTTCCGCTAGACATTGGAGAAACAGCAATATCTAATTCAGTTATAGAAATCTCTGCTTCTGTTATATCTTTGAAATTCTTATCAATGTTTGGGATCCATTTTTTTAATTAGGTCCAGAAAGGGCTCTGCTTCATGATTACAGAAAACAGACTCATAAAGGTTTTTATAAAACTTAAAAATATGATTACCAATTTTCTCCTGATCCTCACTCAAACAATTTCCAATATATCGTTTATTTATAACTTTCTTAGCCTGTCCAGGCGGAGGGTGGTGATGCGCCATGTGTCTAACATCCAGCAGCTCCGTGATATCAATATGGAGGAGTGGAAGAGGATTCCCCAAATGTTTATGCTCCTATCAAGCTGACAAACACGTGAACCTGATGATTCGGTCATGTGATTTTGCATGGTTTAGCAATGTGAATCCGTTACTCACTTTTGTCGCCAGCTATTTTAATAATGATGGCTGTATGTTGAGTTATTTTCAGGGGACATTAAATCTATACTGCTATACAAACAAAGCAGTATTGCGTCACGAGTATGTCATCCAGTCATGTAGGTGATGTTGGCTGGGTTGCTTATGGTATACTGCAGCTTATGTTAGCGTGTCTTTTTATAGAACGAAGGGCCGTTCGAAGTCCTGTCCTGTTTCTGGCATGTGCTTAAGGTTACCCTTCTACAGGTAGGAGGCAGTGCAAGGTGTTGTAGTTGGCTGTATTTGTCTGTATTTATTCAGATTCAGAGGGGTGCGTGGAACAGGTTCGGATGTGTATGATATGGGTACTCATTGGATGTTGCTTTGCCCGGAGCTAACCATATATTTTTTATTAATAATGCGGTTTTTGCCGTCGTTCGGAACTAGCTTCGGCTGCCCTGAATCAGTTTCTGCTGTTTGTGCCGTGTTAATGTCATTTGTTTTGAGTGTTATAAGTGTATTGATGTTCATTTTCTTACTTTTTTTTTCTCCTTTTGTTGTGTGTGTGAAGTGTTATGTTAGTGTGATTGTTGTGTTTGTGGGATTAGTTTTTATGTTTGTTATAATAAATGTATAAATTTTTATATCCGCGGCTCCTGCCGCCTCATTGAGAACAAACCTGTGTTGCATATACGTAAGGATAACTTTATTATGCTGTGTATATATTCTCTGGTGAAATTCCAGGGTGGTGTAATCATTAGGTGACTATTTCTCTCTTTCTAATCCCTTGGTGTTCCGCCACAAGAAGATATACTAAAATGTTTGCTGAAATTAAAGGGATGTACTCACTTTTGTCGGATACTGTATATTCACTAGAATGTAGTTACAATCATTAAGATCTGTAACAATAATAAGCCAATGGCCAACAACATTTACGCTTTACTGCTCTAGATATGATTCCCGCAGCACTCTCTGTAACCTGTCCACTTTCTTCTTTAAGGTGAAAATGTCCATTAATCCTTTCAAAGCAAGCGCGTTCACCTCAACTGGCTCTTTTTTCCTTAAGTTGCCACTCGAAAGGTTATTATTATAGTCGCTCTGGAAATCGAATTCACGAGTAACGTCACTGTTAGAAATACCTTCTTTCTCACAGAGGACTTTTTAACCTCCTTCAGGGTCGGGCACTTGATGTGTATCTGTTAGTGTAGAAAACTACTTTTCACTAATTACCTCATCCTCGTCTACCCATTCGGTGTCTTCCTCACAGGTCACAGGAATATTTGTGGCCATTGCTTGTTGCAGCCACAATCCACTCGTGTGACAAGAGAAGATTGAAGATAATTAAAAGTTTATCAAAACATACAAATTAACAAATAAATATAGAAGTAAGAGTTAAGTACAGTTTTAGCTGTCAATTTTGAGACGTCTATTTGAATTCCAAAAAAGGTTGGAGAGCCTGCGGAGGTGCTACTGCTCACTCCGACAACCCCAGATCATAACACTGTCTATTTGAAGTGTGAAACTGAAATTTCAGAAAGCTGATGAAATCTGTTGCACTGTAGTCACTTCCCGTGAGCGGACGCTAGGTGGCGGCAGCAGCGCGCTGATTGGCTGACTGCTCTAACGATGTCCAGGTGAGGTGAGACGATGGACCGCGAGCCTATTTATCGCCCTGTTCGAGCTCGAGCTCGTTTGTCGTTTAAAAGCTACACACTGAAGTACCATGATGTGCGTCACGAGCCTGTCGGTGTTCGCGGTCTTCCTCGCGCTTCTCTCACAGTGTAAGCTTTAAACCACACTCACGCGCGCTCTCTCTCTCTCTCTCTTCTCAAACGTGCACTTTTTTTTTTTCATTTTTGTCTTTTATAACTACATGCACTGCTTCTCTCTTTTGCCTTAGCGTTTGGCTCCCCGGTGGCGCATGCGCATCAGGGGGACACAGGCGCGCTCCCAGCGCGAGACGTGCATCCGGAGCCAGGTGCGTGCACGTGACCTAATTATCCTGAAGTGTGTGTGCACAAGATGAAGTAGATTTGATGTGGAATGTCTGGTTGGGTTTGTGCGTTTCCTCGTATGTTGTTGGAGTTTATCATCCTCCTATACGCAGGTTTTCATGCTGTCCATCACCATGTGAACGCGATGTGGCGGGATGAAATGGAGTTGGTTGCAGGATCTGGATTGGGAATGTTAGCAGTGTGAACGGGATGACTGGAAGAGGTAACTTCTAAACATGATTTGTGCTCCAACAAGCAGGAATGTTTATGGAAGGAGTCTCCAGTGTGAGCACATTGCAACACTCTCTAACTTTTTTTTTTTTTTTTTTTAATACAGGATGGAATAATTCATTTTGTGGTTTCATTGACATGGTGATGCACAAGTAGGAAGTAATCTCTAAAATGGGATGTGACATTCATTCCCCCCCCCCCCCTTTCTCTTCTCCCTAGGAAATGGACACTGAAGGAAGTTCAAAATTCTCATTCCTCGATGCTCTTGCCTTGCTTGTTCTTCATCTGTGCACAAGATCACAGACAATGACTGCTTGAATGAATGTATGGCTCTGAATAAATGTCAGATTCCTGAACAGGTCTTGTTGGTTGCATTTCAATGTGTGAATGTCTGTAGTGTTCTGGCTGCTTTTAGAGCCAATTATCTTAAGTTTCTTGATAGAAATGGGACGGTTAAATTACCACTTAACTTTTTGGAGTAAGTGTAACACATTCCAGATCTTAATGTTTAAATGAGGCTGCTGTGGTGTCCTTCTAAAAAGGAACTACTTGTATTTAAGATGTCTACACTGAAGGTTTCTTCAACTTTCACTGGAATATATTGACCTCAGTCAGTGTGGATTCCCAGGATAAATGTACAGTAGACTGTTGTAATCTGCCATGAATATTTTTGAAAAATTCAAACATTTAACACCAAAACATCATTGGAAAAGCCGCTATAATGGACAATTGCTGTTGAGGTGCTAAATGTAAAGTAAAAACTCATGGACCTGCTGATGAACAAAATCCAGTCCTGCTGAGGTAAAGTGTGTAAGGAGTTTCACTAAGTGGTTTTCTTATGGATTCACAGCTGTGACTGGCCTTAGTTATAACTTATTCAACAGTTAACATTTTAATAGAAACAAAAGTGAATCAAACTTTTCAAACAAATTGCTCTTAAACGTACTCAACTTTGTGTATACATTCAGTCACTTGAGTTCTGTGGGTTCGGACAGTGAACCATTCAGTTGGTAACTCTGGGCGATTACATTTAGGAATTTGGCAGATGACCTTATCCAAAGCATTTATTCAATCTAAAGTTTGACCTGCTTCATGAGTGGGTCCTACTACACACTGATTTAGACCAGTATGAACATGAATACTGATCTCAGAGGGTCTTCTCAATTCTCAGAATAAATATTAAAATCTCCAGCAATTAATGCTTTGTCTACGGAAATGACTAGGTTTGAAAGGAAATCTGCAAATTCAGAGTCTCGCCCTGGAGGTCTGTACGTGATAATTAGTTGGATGGACTGAGCTGACTTATTTGTAACTACACGTATGTTATAACTTCAAATGCATTAAATTAGTGTACGGTGTTCAGCTTATCATTGTAAATAATGGCGACGCCTCTTCCTCTAGCCGAGGCTAGTGTATGTACAATAGCTGTATCCAGGAGGACTAGCTTCATTTAAAGCTACATACTCGTTCTGTTTAATCCAGGTTTCTTTTAAACATGTATCAAACTCCTGATCTGTGACCGTTTCATTAACAATAACTGCTTTAGATGTAAGAGATCTAACATTTATATTTAAATATATTTAACAGTCCTAGCTTCAGATCATAGGTGCTGGCTGTGTATTCAGTGTGCTCTGAATTTTTAATTAATTAAAAATTTAATTATTAATTAAATTACTAAAAAAAGAGTTTGAGTCTTTCAAAATTTTCGATTAGCTCGGGGAACAGACACAGTCTCAATATGGTGAAACCTGAGTGCAGCTAGCAGACGGTTGGATTAGCCTGTTTTTCTGCTCCCTGGCCTGGGATTAACTAGGACTGTTCTGAGACTATGTACTATTACACAAGAAATTATATTATCTTGTATTATACTACAAGAAATGAGAGCAGCACCTTCCCAAGCAGGATGGACTCCGTCCCGCCCTAACAGTCCAGGTTTGCCCTCCAGTGTACCCCAGTGGTCTATAAAGCTGGTTCAGCGACTATAACCTACTGTAAACTGTCACCACATCACATTGCGATGGAGCCAGGCCATACTACTTCATTGGACATCTCCTTAACTAATTAATTTATCTGTGGATTAATAAGTTATACAGCGAGTTCTGCCATACAGAAAGACAGGCAGACATGTACCTGTACATGGGCTTCAACCTGAAATAATGATATCAATGAATACATTAAAACTCATCAGATTATTTACAGATTTTACATTTTAATTCTTTCTACAAAATCTTTACACGTACTAATACTCTATAATTCAATATTTTCCGTGGAAAAGCTTCATGTGTAATTTAAATGATCATATGTGAAATGTATATGTCGGTAAGTGTGAAAATTTCAGAAAGCTGATGCTGTTGCACTGTAGTCACTTCCCGTGACCGGACGCTAGGTGGCGGCAGCAGCGCGCTGATTGGCTGACTGCTCTAACGATGTCCAGGTGAGGTGAATCCAGGTGAGGAGAGATGATGGACCGCGAGCCTATTTATCGCCCTGTTCGAGCTCGAGCTCGTTTGTCGTTTAAAAGCTACACACTGAAGTACCATGATGTGCGTCACGAGCCTGTCGGTGTTCGCGGTCTTCCTCGCGCTTCTCTCACAGTGTAAGCTTTAAACCACACTCACGAGCTCGCTCTCCTCAAACGTGCACGTGGTTTCTTTTCCTTTTTGTCGTTTTTGCGGTTTTATAACTACATGCACTGCTTCTTCTCTCTCTCTCTCTCTCTTGCCGTAGCGTTTGGCTCCCCGGTGGCCCATGCGCATCAGGGGGACACGGATATGCTCCCAGCGCGAGACGTGCATCCGGAGCCAGGTGAGTGCACGTGACCTAATTATCCTGAAGTGTATGTGTGCACAAGATGAAATGTATTTGGTGTGGAATGTCTGGCTGGGGGATGTTTTCTTTCTTTTTTTTATGTTTTTGGAGTTTATCATCGTCCTATACGCAGGTTTTCATGCTGTCCGTCACCCTGTGAAAGTGACATTGCAGGCTGAAAATGAGTTGGCTGCAGGATCTGGATTGGGAATGTTAGCAGTGTGAACTGGAAGAGGTAACTTCTAAACATGATCTGCGCTCCAACAAGCAGGAATGTTTATGGAAGGAGTCTCCAGTGTGAGCACATTGTAACACTAACTTTATTTATTTATTTTTTAAGTACAGGATGGAATAATTCATTTTGTAGTTTCATTGACATGGTGAGCTTTAATGATTACTTCCTACTTGTGCATTTTTTTTTTTAAAGTTAATCTCTAAAATGGGATGTGACATTCATTACCCACCCTTCTCACCCCTAGGAAATGGACACTGAAGGAAGTTCAAAATTCTCATTCCTCGATGCTCTTGTCTTGCTTGGTCTTCATCTGTGCACAAGTTCAGACAATGACTGAATAAATGTCAGATTCCTGAACAGGTCTTGTTGGTTGCATTTCAATGTGTGAATGTCTGTAGTGTTCTGGCTGCTTTTAGAGCCAATTATCCTAAGTTTCGTGATAGAAATGGGACGGTTAAATTACCACTTAACTTTTTGGAGTAAGTGTAACACATTCCAGATCTTAATGTTTAAATGAGGCTGCTGTGGTGTCCTTCTAAAAAGGAACTACTTGTATTTAAGATGTCTACACTGAAGGTTTCTTCAACTTTCACTGGAATATATTGACCTCAGTCAGTGTGGATTCCCAGGATAAATGTACAGTAGACTGTTGTAATCTGCCATGAATATTTTTGAAAAATTCAAACGTTTAACACCAAAACATCATTGGAAAAGCTGCTATAATGGACAATTGCTGTTGAGGTGCTAAATGTAAAGTAAAAACTCATGGACCTGCTGATGAACAAAATCCAGTCCTGCTGAGGTAAAGTGTGTAAGGAGTTTCACTAAGAAGTGGTTTTCTTATGGATGCACAGCTGTAAGGTTGCATCCATAAGCTTTCATTATTAAACATGGCTGGCCTTGGTTAACTTATTCAAGAATTAACATTTTAATAGAAACAAGTGAATCAAACCTTTCCAACAAATTGCCGTTAAACGACCAAGTTTGTTTACAAATTAATAAATAAAAATTCCTTTTATATAAACAATATAGTCTAGTCAGATTTTTAATTCATTAGACTTTTACTAATTGTCACACAGTGGATCTTTACACTAAACATTATAACAAAAGGTGTAAAATCTAATCCAAACTTTTTTTTTTATGAACGTTTCTGTTAACAGAACCTGTCCTATACAATCCTGTAAGAAATTATTCAAACAAGCAGTATTAGTGAGGTGCATTATGGCCTAACGGTCTATTGTGCAATGCTCTCAGGCGCATAAACACACGAGGTCTGAGCTGAACACCCTTGCGTGTACCCTACAAAGTATACTTCATTTATGTGCACATGTTTTTCATGCATGTTGAGCGTGTTTCCAAACCGCAGGAAGTGAAATTGTTCAGTTCAAACGTAATGGTGTAGGGAACGAGTGAACAGCGGGGCTTCACTTTACCAGAAAACGGCATTAACAATGAGAGGAGAGAGGGGGCTACTGTGTAGGATATGCGTGCATGCACACACTACTGTAATCGGTACTTTTCAACAGTGAACCACTGACACTCACTTTTGCCTCCTTTTGAGGATTTCCCTGGAATGTGACGTTGCGTTGTTGAACATAATCATCTCCTGCATTGCTACTGTCTGTTTCACTTTTTTCATGAGGGCTGCTGTTACAGTACCGTTACTAAAGAACAGTCACTACACTTGGACACACAAACTTCATGCGCACGTACGCGTCACAATGTTATAATAAACAGTATATGCACATACGAATGTTGACTATGAGTGACGTACGGACACTGAGAGAGCATGGAAGATGATTGCCCACAATCTCATAGCGCAAGAGACAAAAGAACCATTAACTCAGTTGTGATCACATGACGCTTGGCAGACAAAGTGCATGCGTACTACTTGTATATCAAGACCTTGCTCATTTATCAAGTTAAAATTTAGATTAAGACACGCTCATCTTGCAAAATGCTTGTTTCACTGTATTTATTATCGAAGATGTCATATTTAAAGGATACAGTAATTTTTATTTAAATTTAATCAAGAAGTCCTTGTATATACTAGTGATCTGTAAAAAGTCTCCATACATCTAAATCTATTTTTCTTATAATTTAGGTTTCAAAAGTGTGTTTTATAATGGTATCAGTTTTTGTTTTAATAAATATTGAACACTTAATGTCTGGCGTGAAATTTCCATAGCAGCAGCGACAAGTATCCAAGGTGTTTGTTACCATGATAATGTATGGAGGAAGTGACATCTGCACTGGTGATTTGGCAGGGTGTTCTGAATGGTAGAGTTTTTTCGAGGGAAGTTCCCTTCTCTGACATTCCCTGCAAACGGAGCAGGGAGTAAGGAGCACACTTTGAAGTACACTTCGGAATGGAATGCAGCTACACACACACACACACACACACCACTTCCTTCATAGTCAAAGAAATATGATAGGCACACATGATCACGTGGTTTTACGGTCGTCTCAGTTTATTTTATGACTATAAAACAATAAAAATGAGTATTTTTGAGATTTAAATGTTTTTTTGTGATGCACAAAGATTATTCAATTTTATTTGTACAGTGCTTTAACAATTGTCATTGTCACAAAGCAGCTTTACAGAATGAAAAGAAAATTATGGAAATGTGAAAAATGTGTATAAATCAAAAAGATCAGATTGTCCCTGCTGAGCAAGCCGAGGGCGATGGTGGCAAGGAGAAACTCCCTGAGATGGCAATAGGAAGAAACCATGAGAGGAAACAGACTCAACAGGGAACCCATCCTCATCTGGGTGATAACGGATAGCAGGGATTGATCTGCACTCATACTGTGTGTTAGAAGGCTGGAAGTTCAGTATAACCAGAGACGTGTTTCAGTTAATATGGAGTTCAGTTTGTTATTAGAGGCTCAGGCAGACTGTAGGAAATTCCAGTCCTGAACTATCAAGCGACTGCAGCTATGAATCCTCAGAGAACAGCTGTCAGTATCAGTCGAGGCCAGGACCATCTTCATGGTAAAGTGGAACCGTCCCCAGTCACCCCATGCATCTCAAGCAGACCACACGGGGCATCCATGCGAAGAGATCCCCAGCCAGAAGCGAGGCACCAGGACAAGTCAGATCGGTCCAGAGGGCAGAGGGGGTCTGGATCACTGACAGTTCAGGAGTGACGTGTAGCTCGACATAGAGACAGGTAGACTTAAAGAGAGAGAGAAGAGAAGGGGAGATAACAGGAATGGTCACAGTCACATAATGTATGAATGTATATTTAGTGCAGAGTGCAAGCAGACACTATGACATCATAACTAAAAGAGAGAGCCAGAGGGAAACACAGACATAAGGGGGGGAACTGGGATGTAAAGGAACCAATCAATTCACTGTTAACAAACCTGAGTGATCAATGAGAGTGAGGAACATACCAGTTCACCATAATACTCTACGTCCATGAGTCCACCAGATCTGCTCCTTTACCTAAGACTAATCTATTTACAAAATGCTTGGCTAAATAAATAGGTTTTTACGTAGACGTAAACACTGAGGCTGTGTCTAAGTCCCGCACATTAATTTAGAAGGCTATTCCATAACTTTGTGTGAAAATTTCAGAAAGCTGATGAAATCTGTTGCACTGTAGTCACTTCCCGTGACCGGACGCTAGGTGGCGGCAGCAGCGCGCTGATTGGCTGACTGCTCTAACGATGTCCAGGTGAGGTGAATCCAGGTGAGGAGAGATGATGGACCGCGAGCCTATTTATCGCCATGTTCGAGCTCGAGCTTGTTTGTCGTTTAAAAGCTACACACTGAAGTACCATGATGTGCGTCACGAGCCTGTCGGTGTTCGCGGTCTTCCTCGCGCTTCTCTCACAGTGTAAGCTTTAAACCACACTCACGATCTCTCTCTTCTCAAACGTGCACGTGGTTTCTTTTTCTTTTTGTCTTTTATAACTACATTCACTGCTTCTCTCTCACACACATAATCTCTCTTTTGCCGTAGCGTTTGGCTCCCCGGTGGCGCATGCGCATCAGGGGGACACAGGCGCGCTCCCAGCACGAGCCGTGCATCCGGAGCCAGGTGAGAGTGCACGTGACCTAATTCTCCTTTATTCTGAAGTGTGTGTGTTGGGGGTGTGTGTGTGTGTCTTGTATGTTTTTGGAGTTTATCATCGTCCTATACGCAGGTTTTCATGCTGTCCGTCACCCTGTGAAAGTGATGTTGCGGGATGAAAACGAATTGGATGCAGGATCTGGATTGGGAATGTTAGCAGTGTGAACTGGATGACTGGAAGATGTAACTTCTAAACATGATCTGCGCTCCAACAAGCAGGAACGTTTATGGAAGGAGTCTCCAGAGTGAGCACAACACACAATGTCTGGGTTTTTTTTTTTTTTTCCCAAATCAGGATGGAAGAATTCATGTTGTGATATCATTGACATGTTGAGCTTTAATAAACTGAAAACAACCAAAGTAGGAAGTTCTCTAAAATGTGATGTTCGACTCTTGCTGATTTCTCCCCTACATCTTTAGCCACCCTTAGGAAATGGACACTTGTGAATTTCAACGATTTAATTTCTCAATGCTTTTGCCTCGCTTGGTCTGCCTCTGTGCACAAGTTGGGATGAATCCTCAAATGAATATATGGCTCTGAATAAATGTCAGATTCCTGGAAAGGTCTTGCTGGCTGCGTCTCAATTTGTGAACATCTGCAGTGTCCTGACTGCATTTAGAGCCAATTGTCCTGTGTTTCTTAGTAGAAATGAAAAGGTTGAGTTAACTTTTTGGAGCAAGTGTAAAATTCCGGATCTTTCCTTAATGTTTAAATGAAGGTCCTTTTTAAAAAAAAAAATAATAAAAAAAAATTTTAACTTGTAATTAAGGTGCCCACACTGGAGGTTACTGTATTTTAGTGAAGGTTGAATAAAAGTCCCCTACTTGTGAACTATGCTCTAAAAACTGCTGGGTTAAAGAACAACCCAACCATAACCCAGCCGCTAGGTCCCTATTGGGCAGAAGACGTGCTGGGTTGTACCATTTAACCCACAATTCTGGGTTATTTTATTTGATCCAACCAGTGGGTTAAATTGAGACTCTGGCTGGGTTGACACATTCCATTTTTATTTAAAAAAAAAAAAGACATGTACACAACTTCACGTAATGTGTATTAGTTTGTCAAAGAATAAGAATGTGAATAACTTAATTTTGAAAAAATGTCAGACAAAACCACAATGTCAAGGTGACCATTTGTTAAATATAAAATATTCTGTAACACTTTGTAAAACAAAAACAAGAGGCGCCTGTAAGTATGACTTGAATTGCTTTTTTTTTGTTTTTTTGCATTTAATACAATGTTTAAAAAATAAAAAAATCTTACAATGCCCAAATGACAAACGTTTCCCATCTTAATATTTTAACTATCCGTTATTTAACTGTCATTTCCTTCAAAAATGACAACTTTTTTTAAATTATTGATTAAATGTGGGCTGAAAACTGTTGTCCTCAAAAATGTAATGACATGAGCTGAGCACTCGTGTCCATCAATCTGATCTACACACCCTAAAAAATGCTGGGTTAAAAACAACCCAAACTGGGTTTATTTATTCTAAAAACAGCAGCCTGCAAAGTGTTCGAAATATGTCACAAATGTATTTTTAAGTTGTTTAGGCAGGAATGTCTGTGTACAGCTCAAAACCTCCATCGGTTATTGAAGATGGCGTCTATTTAAAAGTTTGCCTCGGCGATTTCAGAGATTTGAGCTTCAGGAAGTCCTGCGGTGCTCCGTGCTCGTGTAGTTGCCCAACTCAGCCTCACCTCAGCAGGAACGTCTGAAAACGACCTCTGGCTGTGATGTCTCTGCTGTGATTAAAACGGCGGATTTATTTTATTTAGTGTATTTTTAACAGGTCATCTTTGGTATAATACGGTTATTGTATAATATATCGCGTCTGTGAGACACATCCTGTACACTGCGTCCTATTTGCACTATACCCGGAGTCCTCAAACCCTCGAGTGTGCACTTCCAAGACAAGTCTGTTCTTTGCATTTTTGGCTTCTTCACTTCTGAAGCGAGGGGCACGAGGCCACTTAAAGCTGGCGATATTTTATGGTACGTTAATTTTTACCTACATTTTAAATGTAGTTATTGTCATTCCAACCATATACAGTTCAGTACACAGTGAAACGAAACAACGTTCCTCCAGGACCGAGGTGCTACATGTAAATGACATAAATTAAAAACAACATAAATTAACCATGCAGATTTTAAATTTTTAAGTCAACCTAAAGCTATTAATTTTATACAAAGAAGAGACAACAAAGTGCAAGTGCAAACAAAGAGCTACATGATAACACAACAACGTAGCACGTTACAGTACTGAAATGCCTTTTTTAGTGATGAGGTATGAGTTGAGGTAGTGGGAAAAACAGCAGTAAACAATTGGCATTGTGTCAAAAATATTTTGGGGCAAATATTGCAAATAGCAGTTCAGGTAGGTGGGTATGAACACATTTAGATGGTTGTAGATCAGTGTGATTGTGCGTGTGTGTGTTTATCAGATCAGTCTGGATGTTATTCAGGTTATCTGAGTGGTATGTGTGTGTGTGTGTGTGTTTATCAGTCCAGTCCCTTTTTGTTGCAAACAGGTGGCTTGTGGGTAAAAACCTTTTCTCCGTCTGGATGTGAGTGCCCAAATGCTTCAGTACCTTTTTCCAGGTGGCATGTGGGTGAAGAGTGTGTGTGAGGGGTGTGTGCTGGGTGTGTCCGGTCAGCCACAATGCTGGTGACTTTGCGGATGCAGCGTGTGGCGTAAATGTCTTCGATAGAGGGGAGAGAGACCCCAATGTTCTTCTCAGCTGTCCTCACTATCCGCTGTAGGGTCTTGCGGTCCGATATGGTACAATTCCCAAACCAGACAGTGATGCAGCTGCTCAGGATGCTCTCGATAGTTCCTCTATAGAAGGTGGTGAGGATTGGTGGTGGAAGCTGCGCCTTTCTCAGCCTTCTCAGGAAGAAAAGACGTCGTTGGGCTTTCTTATGCAGAGAGCTGGTGTTGAGGGACCAGGTGAGGTTCTCCTCCAGGTGGACGTGCAGGAATTTTGTGCTCTTGAGGTTGTGGTAGGATCAAGCTTATTTCCGGGTTGATTCGCTTTTCCACCTTTTTTACTCGCACTTTGATTTGGGGCTGTGGGGAGTTCGTTTTTACATTCTGTGCCAATAGTCGGCTGTACTGTATGAGAAAAGTGCGTTTTGATAGCACACACAAAATTGTAAATTTAATAAATGTAATCTTAAATGTAATTTTAGATAATTACTAAGTAATCTTCACTAAAGTTTTGTGTGGAAAGTCTTTAATATTTTATAGTGGTTTTAATATGTCTTCTGTTTCTGTCTAATCCAGGGCCATTCTGGGGGGGGGGGGG
>JAAGKR010001434.1:69868-86804 GCA_011419295.1 Clarias macrocephalus
CGGATGCAGCGTGTGGCGTAAATGTCTTCGATAGAGGGGAGAGAGACCCCAATGTTCTTCTCAGCTGTCCTCACTATCCGCTGTAGGGTCTTGCGGTCTGATATGGTACAATTCCCAAACCAGACAGTGATGCAGCTGCTCAGGATGCTCTCGATAGTTCCTCTATAGAAGATGGTGAGGATTGGTGGTGGAAGCTGCGCCTTTCTCAGCCTTCTCAAGAAGAAAAGACGTCGTTGGGCTTTCTTATGCAGAGAGCTGGTGTTGAGGGACCAGATGAGGTTCTCCTCCAGGTGGACGTGCAGGAATTTTGTGCTCTTGACGTTGTGGTAGGATCAAGCTTATTTCCGGGTTGATTCGCTTTTCCACCTTTTTTACTCACACTTTGATTTGGGGCTGTGGGGAGTTCGTTTTTACATTCTGTGCCAATAGTCGGCTGGGGGTGGGGGGGAACAGAACTTTCTGGATTCTGCACTTCTGACTGGATCATGCTCAGAGCACTCAACATTTTATGGTAAATTAATGTGAATTTGTAATTTATTATTTTTTTTGTGGTAGGAGCAAGAATATTTTATTGCTCAAATTATATAGGGGTGTGGGGTTAATGTCTTTTCTTATTCGTTTTTTTTATTATTATTAACAAAATAAGAAAATGCATCATATAGTTAGTTGAAAAACAAGCTATATCTGCGTCCTTGTGAAATATTCTGTATAAGTTGTAAATTCATCGCTTAAATATCCTATTCGTTTAGGGTTTGGAGCACTGTATCCTGGTTGCCCTCACATCTCACATCTTGAGGCCAATTATTCAGAAATATACACTAAATTCATGTTCACATCACATACATTATTTTAGTTATAGTTGTATTTCAACGCTAAGTGATGGTGTGTAACCCACAGGTGAACTAACATCGTGGAATATCTGCAAAATATGGAGATGACTGGCAGGTTTTGTGCCTTGAGAGTCAGACAAGCGGGACTGCCAGACGTTCGCTATTGTTGGAGGCAATGCTATTGAGACAGACTCTTTGGTGGAGGCTGTTGATGTTTATTTTAAAGTTTTTTTTTTTTTTGTCTTTGATGTTAACTACACAAAGCAGTGTCTTCTCATCTGGGAGTTTCTCCAGCTTACTGTATATCAGGTTAATGGAGACGAGTCCTCATCTGTTAATTTTTTTAGGACAACAGTTTTTTAGCCCACATTTGATAAATAATTTTTTTTTTCAGTTTTATTGTTCTTGTTCTTAATGTCATTTTGAAAGTAAATTATATAGAAATAGTTAAACTAATAGTTAAATAACAGTTAAAATATTAAGATGGGGAATGTTTGATGTCATGTTGGCATTATAAGATTTGTATCGAAAACTTCTATATAAAAAGTGTTTAAACATTGTATTAAATGCAAAAAAAATTAAATAAATGCAATTAAATAAGATTTACAGGGCCCTCTTGGTTTTATTGTTTTACATATCTAACAGATTGTCACCTTGGGATTATATGGTTCTGTCTAAGAGTTTGAGTTAAATTGAGCTATTTTCTTATTCTGTGACAATCTATTTACATTATGTGAAGTTGTGAACATTTTGCAACTTTTTTGAAAACAAAATGGTTTAATCTACTAAATCAAATGGAATGTGTCAACCCAGCAAGAGTCTTAATTTACCCACTGGTTGGGTCAAATAAAGTAACCCAGCCCTTTAACATTTAACCCAGCTAGAGTGTCAATTTTACCCAAGCTAAACTGAATATTTTTACTGGGATTAGTTCATATACCACTTCAGTGCTGTTATTTCAGCCAAAGTGAAAATAAGTGAATTTTAACACGTCGGAGTCGTTTTAAGACAAAACTTCATCTTTATCTGATCGACTTTTTCCATTTCTCATCTGTGATTCTCTCTCCGATTACCGAACAGCGAGTGTATTTGTCTGAGCACCAAAGAAGGACAACTTAGTGTAAACAAGGCGTCAGATACTCGACCTTACAGAATGTGATTTCTGTGGATTAATAAGTTAGACAGAGAGACACACAGACATGTACGTGGACTTCAACCTCAAATAATAATAATAATAATAATATCACTGATTACATTAAAGATCAGCAGATTATTTTTAGCTTTAACCTTTTAACTATTTGAAACAGAAATTTCAGAAAGCTGATGAAATCTGTTGCACTGTAGTCACTTCCCGTGAGCGGACGCTAGGTGGCGGCAGCAGCGCGCTGATTGGCTGACTGCTCTAACGATGTCCAGGTGAGGTGAATCCAGGTGAGGTGAGACGATGGACCGCGAGCCTATTTATCGCCCTGTTCGAGCTCGAGCTCGTTTGTCGTTTAAAAGCTACACACTGAAGTACCATGATGTGCGTCACGAGCCTGTCGGTGTTCGCGGTCTTCCTCGCGCTTCTCTCACAGTGTAAGCTTTAAACCACACTCACTCTCTCTCTCTCTCTCCTCAAACGTGCACGTGGTCTCTTTTCTCTTTTTTTGCGGGTTATAACTACATGCACTGCTTCTCTCTTTTGCCGTAGCGTTTGGCTCCCCGGTGGCGCATGCGCATCAGGGGGACACAGGCGCGCTCCCAGCGCGAGACGTGCATCCGGAGCCAGGTGAGCGTGCACGTGACGTAACACTTTACCCTAAAGTGTGTGAGAAAAAGATGAAGTAGAAACTTTGCGTTGGCGGTGTGCACTGTAATACAATTAAATATAAATCATAAAATAACCTGCCTCAATGTGACGTTTAGTAACAAGTTGCACAGCTTTTTAAGTTTACTAAGCTTTTTAGAACTGTTGTCCAAACAAAAAAAAATATTTCTCATTGTTTAGTCGACAGTGTATCCAGTTCAAAATCTTAAGCTGACTCAACTTGTAATTCACATATTGAAGTTGGCTCAAGAAGTATCGGTTGTGAGCTTTAATTATATTCCTATAGGGTTCACTTAAAACTTATCTACACACAAACATTGGTTTTAAAAAATTGATTCCTCCAAAACTAGTCAAAGTTAAAATGGTGATTTGCATAAAACAATAATACAGGTTTTGTTCAATAGGTGAATAAAATACCTGGATAACACTAGATGCTTATTAAAAGAATCATATATTACAATATCATAACCATTTTAAAAACTAGCAAAGATGAACCTTTCTCCTCCCCAATGTGTTGGATACACGAGTCGATGGCAACAAGAGTTTTTCTCAACATTCGAATCTTAAGGGATGTGGCTCAGTATAGAAAAAGCTTGTATGGCTTCATTTCTTGATTTCAAGGACACAATGTTGCCGGTCTCAACAAATACCACTAAGTTGGCCAAACAACACAATATGAAAGAATTAAACTTGTATCTAGTTGGATCTTATTTATTTTTAAGTTTGTGTGGATGGTTGGTGTCTGCTCACTTGTATGTTTTTGGAGTTCATCATCGTCCTATACGCAGGTTTTCATGCTGTCCATCACCCTGTGAAAGCGATGTTGCGGGACGAAGGCGAATTGGTTACAGGATCTGGATTTGGAATGCTAGAAGTGACCAGATGAGGTAATTTCTAAACATGATCTGTGCTCCAACAAGCATGGATGGTTAACATATTCATGGAAGGTGTCTCCATTGTGAGCACATTGCATCACTTGAACTTTTTTCATTTACTACAGGATGGAAGAATTCATTGTGTGGTTTCACTGACATGGTGAGCTTTAATGACTTCCTACTTGGGTTGTTTTAGGTTAGTCATATCTAAAATGTGATGGTGTTCGACTCTTGCTAACTGCTTTTTATTTTATTTCCAATGCCTAGGAAGTGGATACTGGGGCAAATTCAGCAGTTTCATGCCTCGATGCTTTTGCCTTGCTTCATCTGTGCACAAGTTCACGGATGATGAATCCTCAAATAAATGTCCAGTTTCTGAAAAGATTTGGCTGGCCTGTCTTTGTATTGGTTACGTTGGTTACTTTTAATTGGTTACTCAATTTGTGAATGTCTGCAGTGTCCTGGTTGTGTTTAGAGCCAATTGTCTTTTAAATGGAAAAGGTTGGTGTTAAACTTTGGAGTAAATATAAAATTAATTTCTAGACATTTTCTTCATTATTTAAATGAGTGCTGCTGTTGTGTCCTAAGAGGAAAATTTGTATTTTTATTTAAGGTGCCTACCCTGAAGGTTTTTAATTCAACTTTTTACCTAAATATATTCACCCTCAAAGTGTAGTGTGATTCCCAGGATAAACATAGTAGCGCTGTAATTTCCATGAAGGGTTTTGAACTACAATTTCAGAGTTTGATGCTAAAATATGGAAAATTAAGATGCTATAATGAACAAAATGGTTGCGGTTTATGCGGTTAATGTAAAGTAAGAACACATGAACAGTGTCCTATGGACATATAACTGTTTAATCCTAATCCTGTAAGTTCTGTGTGGAAATGCTCTTTCACTAAACATGGCTGCTTTTTTATTTATTTATTTTTTAAATAAATACAGTTGTCTTCCACAACGTTGATGGTTCAGTACTACACTTCCAGAGTCTTTAATGTTATGGATTCTTAACTTGGTTCCAGTAACTCTTAAATCTAGTTGGTTCATCTTTTGATGAATTTCTTTTTTTTAATACTAAAACTAATGTAAAAATCCAGTAGACTTGTCACACATGAATTAAACCTTTTATTTACACAAATCTTAATTGTTTAAGTTGTGAAATTATAATAAACAATCATGAACAATGTGAATAATCGGACTCTTCAAATTGTAGGTTTAGAGTGCATCTTGCAACAACCCCCCCCCTACACACACACACACTTTATATGCAAATTGTCTAGACAAAAATTGAATTGATTTAGACTAAACATTTGCACACACATTAAACTTTACAATAATCTTTACCTTAACAAAATAGACTCCAATCCGAACACTTTGCAGGAGTCAACATGCTTTATGATGCAGGCATACACGTGTTAAGACATTTACTGTATTAAACATAACCTTGTACCAAAGAAGTCGTATCTAATCCAAATCCTTTTATTTACTAGATTTTTTTTTGTTTTACAAGTGTCACAGATGTGCAAAGGACTTTCTGGTTATGCATGTTGGGCACAAATCACACATTTCGATGGCTGTTAGTTACCAGATTATTTTTTACGTGTTATTTAATCTAAACAAGCCACATTTCCATGGTATTAGTGATGTGCGTTATTGTATCACGGTGCATTATAATTGGCCTGAACTACCTTGCAAAGTACACTTCATGTATATGAACATGTACTTCATATGTTCAGCCATGTTAAGTGTCTCCAAACCACAGGGAGCGAAATTGCCCAGTTCAAAGGTGTTTTTCTTTGCCGCCCTCGGCTTGCTCATCAGGGACAATCTTATCACTTTGATTCATACACATTGCATACAAACTTGCTTCTTTTGATTGTGTAAAGCTGCTTTGCAACAATGTCAATTGTTAAAAGCGCTATATAAATAAAATTGACTTGATAAAGGGAACTGTGAACGGTGTAGGTAACGAGTGAACAACAGGTCTTTACTTTACTGGAAAAGGGAATGAAAATTCCCAGTCAGAGCTTGAAAAAGGGTTAATATATTTATTATACAGTATTAAAAGAATTAAAAATTAAATAATCAAAAAATGCTTTATATTGACTAGTAAACAAATCTCAGACCCCCAAAACAACCTAGAGCTTTAACCACCTGAGCTACCACTTGGAGTGTGCAACACACAGAAATACTGTACAGATTAAATACATTTTCGTTCCAAGTTGTAGTAATGTAAAATGAAGAAACTGGGTACTTTTATCAACATCCACCCAGCTTGTGCCCTTGAGCAAATAATGGCTTCTTAGTTCCGAATCAGTGCAATAGTGAGCAGAATTCAGCCTCGTTTAAGTCAAGATCAAAATGCTACAAAATGTCAGCTTCTGAAGCATGAAGGAAACCTGCATAGCCCTCATCACACTTAACATAATTAATCAGGTTAAGTTTGAGGTTTACAGTAAACGCAGCACGTCCGCAGAGCTGTTTATCAGAAAGGACTAAAAGTCAAACCTGAACCTATACCTAGGTTTACAAATGTTACAAGTTATTACTGGGCCCAAGTGTTGCAGAACAGAAAGAAAGCGTAAATGCTGACCCAACAAAACAGAAACTTAAATGTACCTTCCTGAGGCAGCGATCCAATTTTATCCGGGCTTGGGACCGGCACTGCATCCAGTGGCTCGGGTTTGGGCGTTGTGTGGGAATCGAACCCAGGCCTTCCGCTTTGCAGGCAGTGCCCTCTTACACTACAGTGCCCATTTCTTACAGTACATCTCAGTACATAAGCTATAGATCCTCCTCGGTACATACAGATACATCTCAGTATATACGAGTTAGGGGACATGCGAGGAAAAAGGAAAATGAAAAAAGTGAACCAGTTCTCAACGGTGTTGAAGATGAAGGTGAGTGAGGCTTTGTGTAACTGTGGAGTGTGTTTAGTTTAAACAGACTGTATACATGACATAAGATGGAATGTGGGACACACACACACACACACACATACATACACACGGAGGACACGTTTTGTCCTAACAGTGAAGTTATCAAGTTGGGCTTGTTTAGTAAATCAACATTATGGGTGAAGGTTGGAACAGTGCTCTTTGTGCCAATGTTTCTGTGGGTGTGTGTGTGTGTGTGGGTGTGTCTATGCATGTTGTGTGTCACTGTGGCAGGTGTATATATGTGCTTGACCAAGCCCTGAGAGATCTTTCTCCATCACTAACTTCAGCAGAAGTTCCTCGTCTCTCCTCGCACTCGGTAAGTAACGCCTGTGAGCACTTCACTTTCCTCAGCTGTTCTTTGCGGTAAATTTGTTCAAATCCAAAGAAACGACAGTATGAACTGTGTTAATATGCAATAATAAATCTTGGTTAAATAAAAAAAATAATTATTAGGTTCAATTCATCAAAATAAGCTGAATATAAAGAAGGAAGGAAGCAAAGGAAGTCTTGTGTAAATCCAGACTTTCAGCCCAAATTGGTCTCAGATGGAAAATGTTTATGGAAAATATCATGGTCTTTCACTCGTCTTCTTTTCTTGGCAAGAATACAAATCAAACAAACGAAGAAAGAAAGAATGAAAATATAATTATTAAAAAATTTAAGAAAGAAAAAAACATAATAGGAAAACAAAAAAAGTTAAAAGAAAAAACAAGTAAACAAAACAAACATAAAAGAAAGAAAAAAAAAGTTGAATGAAAGGAACAGAAAAAATAACCATTAAAAAATAATGAAACAAAATAAAGAAAGATGAAGCAAAATAACAGGACCAAAATAAACTAACATAAAAGAAAGAAACTAATAAACGTACATAAAAAAAAAGATAGAACACACACGTATAACAAAATTACAAAAATACTAAAAAGAAGGAAAAAGGAAAAAACTAATGAGCAAGCAACAAACAAATTGCCATAAAATACAAAAGAACAAAAATTAAAGATAAAAGAAAAATTAAAGATAAAAGAAACAAAAGAAAAAAATATTTAAGTCAAATGTTAATCGAGGTTTTTAAAGGACACAGACTAACACACACTTGCGCACGGAATGTTGTGGAAACAGTAAATGCAATTTGCACCAACAACAGCTAAATAAATCAGGATCTCAGTATTCAGTATTCTGCATGACGGTCAACATCATCACTGTAAGCGTTCAGATATTTTGTCTATCAGATCACCGGCTGGCAGAAAACAGATGAAATTACTGAAATAAAACTCGACATCACACGGCAGTTTGGTTAAATCAGTCCTTAAAGTAATACAAAAGTGATCCGTTGCTCTCACACTGCGCACCATGTACAGGGCAAATGAAGCGTGATGCTGTGAAGCGCGGGTACAAATCCGTCGCTATCCGTTGTATGGGTAATCATGCTAAGCTGCTACGTGCTACCATGAATTTCACTCAAGTCCAAAGCCTCAGGTCAGGAAAACATTTTGTCCTGCTCTCATGGTGGGAAGGACAGCATGCTGCATGACCATGTCAATGATCAGTCATCATCTCCACCACAAGGGGTCAGCGTCTGATCTCTGATTGAAGCAAGGCTGTTAAGAGCCATCCAGTGCCAGAAACTGCCTGACCCCATTTTTAGTCTTAGGTCACGAGGAGTCTGAAATCGTTGCAATCTTGTGGGTTTAGGGAAGCAGCTACCCATGTCACAACTGGAAACACGGATACTTCGGATTACTGAAAAGATGAACACTGATAGGGCTTGGCCGAAAAAATAGGCTGCCTGGTGACTGATGTAACAATCACACACACACACACACACACACACACACACACACACACACACACACACACCTCTGCACAATGCCTTTTTCTTATATCGTGGCATGTGTTGCTTACGCTCCTGGTGGTTTCAGGTCAAACATGAGCCATAGTTTGTCAGTAATCACACCAAGTCAACACACACATACACACACACTCAGGCCCAATATCTATAATGAGGTATTGTTATTATTAAGTTGACTTTGTCTGCAATTGCATTTTTAATGAATGGTCATTTTTATCCATTTATACATGAGCACATTTGATAAGAAAGAAAGAAATTTAAATAAATGGCTCCTTCCAGACATCATCTTGCATCATATGAACAATATGCAAAAATAAGAAGAAGAATTAACACCCTCTGACCAATCAGAACGCAGGAGAATATGTCAGCGTTGTAGTAAAGAGTATATTAACGAGTAAGAGCAGATTGCTTTCTTTTGGTTGAGAATAAATTCTTTGCTTATTCATTCTTAACCTGATGTATCTTATGTTACTGCCAAAGCACAAGTAAAGAAATTCATTAATCATCTACCTCTACCTCTATCTGCCATTTTTAAGGCCTATGTGGAACTGATGAAGAACGAGAGCGAGCAGGGCAGCCTGCAGGAGACGGGACGATGGCAGAGCTGCGACCCAGAGGTTGGCCGCCGGGAATCTTCTCACATCTCTCATCTGACCTTCAAGAGTCTCGTACAGCTCAGACAGATGATGGATGCTGGTGAGAAAATAAAGTCAACAACAACAACAACAAAAAAAAAAATTATATTTCTGAAAATTCCTGAAAATAAAAGAAAATCTGATTTAGTTGGCTGCTAAAATGTTTCATGTTTCCTCTTCATATTCGATACATGCCACATCAGTCAATCTGTTTGCAAGTTTAGATTGATGTTAAATTATTATTATTATCATTATTATTTTATTTATTTATTTATTGGGGGGGGGGGGATTTTTCCCCGATTTTCTCCCTAATTTAGTGGTGTTCGATTCCTCCCCGTCACTAGGGGGCTCCCACATTAAGGCTACTACTACCACTCAGCCGGGAGGGCCAAAGACTATCACGTGTTTCCTCCGAACCACGTAACGGCAGCCAACCGTATCTTTTCAAACTGCTCGCTCGCGCACCGTTGGGGGCGGAGTCACACACTCGGAGGACGGCGCTATCTGCTCCCTCCGTTGCGCGAGCTCACAGATGCCCCTGATTGGCTGTAGAGGCGTGATTAATGTGTGAGCACTATGTACCTCTCATCCCTCCCCTCTGAGAGAGCTCGGCCAATCAGCTCTCTCTAGACCTCCGGCTGCGAGAGGTTACAGCACCACCCGGAATTCGAACTAGCGATCTCCAGATGATAGGGCGAGAACTTTACCACTGCGCCACTCGGAGGCATATTATTATTATTATTATTATTATTATTATATTTTTGAGGGGAAACTTTCAGATAAGGGTGTTTCATTTGTTTATTACAAAAAAAAAATTAAGTAATTTTAAATTTCCAAATTTAGATAATTAAAAAAAAATTTAATATAAAAAAAAGCAAATATTGCTGTGGAATTTGGTGTTTGTGATCCATCAAATGGTCAAAGAAAGAAAAGACGTATATTTTATTTATTTACCTTTTATTTATTTTATTTATTTATTCTGTGTAATTCAAGGGCACATTTCATTTTTGTTGCTTTAGTTTTAAGCATGCTGAGTATACTTTTTCATTATTACACTGTGCACACGATTTAATAAATCAAGTGAACAGACTAGAAAAATTATGACCTGACCACTCCATGGCAAGATTTGTTTATTTATTTATTTATTTATGATACTCATGGTTATGATTTAGGTGAGAAGTTTAATATAACAAAAAATGTCAAAAACTGAATAGAACTGAATAAATTTGCTTAGCATATGTGAACTTGGTCGGGTATTTCCTTCAAATAATGGCTAAATTTTATTTACAGGGAAGCACATAGAATTGGAAATTTTTCACAAAACTTTTTAATTAAAAATAGGAAATTACAGGCCTGGTAAAATATATAGTTACAAATGAACTCGATTTTATATCTGTATGATTCATTACGCTGTGGGTAAAAAAGAAATTAACTAGAGGATCATGATGTTAAAAAATAAAAAGCAGAACAAAAGGCTGTAATGGATCAAGTTGTGTTCTGTAAACTGTTGAGGCCATTTTTGTTCAATTATATATATATATATATATATATATATATATATATATATATAAAACAGTAATTGTTTGAGGTCATTAGCCATTAGCATTTCACTGTATATCAGGAATATGTGTGTATGACTGTGTATGTAACAAATAAAATTTGAATTAGATTAAAAATACAAAAACCTAAAGAGACATTGTGGGTAAATGAGATTAATAAATAAAACATTCTTTTTTTTTTCCTGATTTAACATGTTGCGAACTAGTTCGTCTAGTTTTCAGAATCTGGAATGTGTTTGTAGATTTACTCAAAAAACAACCCCAACCCCAAGGCCTCAGGTTACCACCCCCATCCTACACTACACTGCACCACACTTATCTCTCTCCATATCCCACGTCTTCCATTTCTTTTCCCTCGTCTTCTTCTTCCTTTTTTGATTTCCCTGATCACCTCCTGCCATGTTTTCAGGGGTGGTGATCTTGGACATAGAAGAGTCATCGCTCCCCAGTATCATGGAGAAAACAGTGAATGAGATGATCGAGAAGAAGGAGATCAGACCCGACGACCGTGAAGGGGTTTTTAAAGCTTTAACGCAAAATTGTAGGTAATGAAAATATCGTCAAAATTTTGGGGGAAAAACTTTCTTTCTTTCTATCTTTCTTTCTTTCTTTTTTTTTTTGTTTGTTTATTTGTTGCTTGTTTTATAATTGTATTATATAAAAAAATAGAAATGTTTATTTCTTAAAATATAAACAACCTGAATGTCTTCAAATTGCTCAGGAACAAAAAAAAAAGTTCAATTATTTCCAATCAATTCTTTTGACTTTTATACTGGCGTTTCCTTTGTAGGATGCAATTTGAATGCTTAGAATGATTGTCTGAAGAATTCTTAAGATAAATTCCAGAAAACATTACAAATTCAAATCAAATTCATGCAAATTTTCAATGTAAATTTTAATTCCAATTTCATATATAACAATATAAAACTTTAGTTTTAAGTTAAAATTATATTTTTATTTTATTTCTAACACCAATTCTAACTTTAGTTCAAAGATGAATTTAAATTCTAATTCTGGTTCCAAATCAAATTCCAATTCTAGCATACAATTTTTAATTCCAGTTAGAACTAATTTTAATTACACTAGCTTCTAACTCAAGTTGAATATTTTTACTCCAAAGATAAGTTAATTGAATTCTAATTCCAGTTTAAATATTAATTCCAATTGTAATTGACGTTCTAGCTTAAAAATTCGGCTTCTAATTAATTTCCTTCATTATTCCTTTAAGATTACACAGAGATTAGCAGCCAGGGTTGCTAATCGGAGTTTGAGTTTGTTTGTTTTCCTCGAGTTTTAGCTGTAGAATGTCATGCCTGCATGTCTACATTTAAATAAATTTAATTTAAGGTTAGATTCTTATACAGAATTAATTCTGTGAAAAAAATACAATTGTGTCCCATATACAGTATGTGACAGAAAGTTTCATGTGTGCAAGTTAAAGAAATATGTATTTAGCTAGATTAGGACACAGATGAACTTGTCTATTTCTGTATTTTTAAAAGAAAAAAATTATAAAATCTCCATTGCTGTTGCTTTTATATAAAAATATATTCATTTTTATTCATTGTGATATACTCTTTTTGTCTTTCACTTTGACTGGTTTATTGCCGAGAAAGTGGGGGAAAAAAACAGTCCTCTGACTCCTCCCCCTTTCTCTTTCTTCAGCCAATCAGTGGAAAGACAGGCTCTGACGTTATCTCTGGATATTGAAACATTCTCAGGTGCAGAATCGGTAAGAGGAAATCTTAGTCAAGGCAAATAGTTCTTGTAAAATGTTTATAAAAAGAAAGGAAAAATAAAAAGAAAATAAATATCAATAAGAATAATAAAAAAACATGTATGGCACAAGTGCAACATAGTCATGTGCTTTGTCATTGTGTATTTCACAGAGAGATGCAGCTGAAAGTGTGGAGGCCTCCATGGTGTTTGTAGGTGACTGACTGTAGATTATATTCTTTTTTATAAACATTTATGAATTTAAAAGAAATTTTATGTATATATCAAATAATATTACTCTTTTGTGTGATTTTTATTTTATAGGCTACAATGTGATCTTATCACATATTAAGAAATTCTGTTACATATGCTTAGGATAAAAATAGTTGAAAAAGTATAGATATAAAACTCAATATAAAACCATACCAGTGGAAAGTTTGAACACAAATTTAGATTTATTTTCCACATTCTAGAACAATCCAGGATATTTCAAAACTATGAAATAACACATATGGCCAGGGCTCGATTTGAGGGGGGATGTAAAAAAAAAAAAAAAAAAATACAAAAACCATCCTCTCTGCAAAACCACTACACCCCCTTACCATCCCCTTCGGAATTAATAATGTTGTGTATTATGTAAAATTTGTTATGAAAATGAAATATTTAAACTCTCTATATGGATAATCATCTACGAACTAATAACTGGTTCTGCCAATAACGGCAATTCGCCAATCAGAATTCAATATTGTAACGCGCTGCTCACGAACTCATACAAGTTTGCGACATTTTTCGTGCTGTTCTCATTTTCGCAACGGCTAAGAGAACAGTTCAAGCAAAGCTTCTGACATATTCATAAAAGAAGAGAACTGAAGATATGATACATAAGCACAAATCCTCTCAGCCCAGACGCAATAGAAAAACTAAGTATTAAGTTTAACACGGGAGTTTTTGAAATGACTGACAGCTTTAATGATTATAAAAGATGAGTTTTTTGATGAGACTTTGTGGCTTCACCTACATGCTTGGGTCAAAAATAGATTTTTAAATGCTTTGAGTTTGTGTGTGCGTGTGTGCGTGTGTGTGTGTGTGTGTGTGAGAGAGAGAGAGAGAGAGAGAGAGAGAGAGAGCAACTGGTGCGTAGTCATACAAAACTACAATACTATTAAATTAAATTATTTGTTTACTAATGTATAGTAATAGATTTTTATTCTACTCTTATTATCCTCCCCAGATGAAAGCCATGAAAAGGATCAAATAATAGTTTTGACAATTGCATGTTTAAGTGTATGTGTTTTGATGGCGCCCACTCATTTAATTCAGTTTTCATTTATTAATAAAACTGTACTTCAAAATGAGACATATTTTGCAATAATTTTGTATGGTTAGTTGTAGGCGTTTTTTCACACTGCATAATGTACTAGCTTTCCATTTAACACTCATTGGGATTTAACTTTATTGAATTAATGATATTCTAAAGCAGAATAAAAGTGAGAACATAAAAATAAAACTCACAAGATTTGAAGGACCGTCCATGGTTTATTCTCCTCGCCTTTTGGCTACATAGTACCGGTAGGAATTGATAAACTACTTTCATCCTTGTTAATTGCACTCGCTAACTGTCAGTCGCCAGCTCCGGCAGTCGCGGTTAGTCAGTTCCACCAGTGACAAAAGGATATGTGATGATAAATACTCTGGTGATAATAAAATTTTGCGTGTAAATTTTGGTGATGATATCGACACGGCTGTGTATGCTGCTTATGTAACATTTATGTATCACTGATGCTATTCCACAAATCACATGCTAAATCTTTTGTTGAATAAATTTGTAGTCATTACCCACGTGCTGGTGTATTTCAGGGGCTCTGGATTTCCTGGAAAAGCCGACTATGGCACTTGTCCGCCTGAAGGCACCCCAAGTCCTCGAGACATCGCTGGAGACTTCAGCTCCTGTACGCTTCATCTTTGTGCTGATTGGGCCAGCCGACAGTGACGTGGACTACCACCAGACCAGACGAGCTATGGCTGCACTTTTAACAGATAATGTAAGAATGATTTCTAATGGTTATTCCCCATATTTCTTCTTAGACAACAATAAACAATATAAACTATATGTAGAGACAGAATAAATATAATATACTGATGTGTATTTATAGGGCAGCTACTACCCCTGACTGATTTGTATCATATTTCACATGTACACACTCTTAGGTGTTCAACCAGGCAGCATTTAAAGCTCAGAGCAATAAAGAGCTAAATGACGCAGTGACAGAATTCCTGGATTGCAGCGTGGTGATCCCGCCCACAGAGATTCAGAATGAAACTGCGCTTGCACCCATCATTGGCTTCCAGAAGAGACTCCTGCAGGAAAGACTTCACCCCTCTGAGCCCCAATGCCACCTCAAGCCTCAAGCAGATAGGAGATGTACTGAAATGCTAATGAGCACTATCTATATCTAACTTATCTAATAGACCATGTGATTAGCATAGCTATATATCTAAAGCTAGTTAGCCAGTGAGAGTGATATAAAAACAAACACAAATATTTAATTATATATCTTACAAATAATAAAGTTATAATAATCTATTAATCCTGAACATTCTTTCTGCACATAGCATCTATTTGCAAAGTGCCTCCGCCGGAAGATCCGCTAAAGCGCACCGGTATACCGTTTGGTGGGTTGATCAGAGATGTGAGAAGGCGCTATAAACACTACAAGAGTGACATCACTGACGCCATGAACGCTCAAGTCCTCGCTGCTGTAATCTTCATTTATTTTGCTGCCCTCTCTCCTGCTATCACTTTCGGTGGGCTGCTAGGTGAGTATGAGTTTGTCAGTACTGTCCTGTATATCTATGTTGAGCATTCAGAGTAATGTTTTTGCACCCTGGGAAATGTACCATTTTGTTCTACCTCTTGCCACAGCTGATAAAGTGGATAATATGATGGGAGTATCAGAGCTCATGCTGTCTACCGCACTTCAAGGTGTCATTTTCTGCTTGATTGCGGCCCAGCCTGTACTCGTCATTGGTTTCTCTGGGCCACTGCTGGTCTTCGAAGAGGCCTTCTATGCGGTAACAGCCATACAACCGTACATGTGCAAACTACACTCATCAGCTACTTCATCAGGTATTCCTTGCTAGTATTTGGTTGAACCTCCTTTTGCATAAATTCAACAAAGTTATAAAAACCATCCCTTAGAGATTTTGGTCCTTATTGACATTATAGCATCTTGCAGTTGCTGCAGAATTGTCGACTGCACATCCATGATTCCCAAAGGTGTGCACTATTGGATTGAGATCTGGTGACTGTGGAGGCCGTTTGAGTACAGGGACCTCATTGAAATGTTCAAGAAACCAGTCTGAGACGATTTTAGTTTTGTGACATGGCGCATTATCTTGTGGCCATAAAGGGATGGACACAGTACGACAATGTGACATTTAAACCATGTTCATTTGGTAGTAAGGGGCCCATAGTGTGCCAAGAAAATATCCTCCACACCATTAGACCACCACCACGAGCCTGAACCATTGATATAAAGCAGAATGCAGCAATGCATTCATGTAGAGTCAGTGCATTCCGACTCTACCATCCGGGCATCATAGCAGAAAGCGACATTTATCAGACCAGACATTTTTCCAATATTCTTTTGTTTACATTTAGTGATAACACGTGAATTGTTGCTTCAGGTCTCTGTTCGTAGCTGACCAGAGCGGCACCCAGAGTGATCGAGATGTTATTTGAGTTAATGTTGCCTTTTTATCAGCTCAAAGCAGTCTGGCTGCTCTCCTCTGACCTGTGACATTAACACGGCATTTTCACCCAGAGAACTGCCCTCATTGAAGATTTTCTTTTCCAGACCATTCTCTGTAAACCCTAGAGATGGTTGTGCATGAAAATCGCCGTAGGTCAGGAGTTTCGGACCAGTCTATCTGGTACCAACAACCATGCCATACTCGAAATTACTTAAATCACCTTTCTTCACCATTCTGATGTTTCAGCAGTTTCTTGACAGTGTCTACATGCCTACATGCATTGAGTTGCTGCTATGTGCTGGGATGATTAGATACAGTGCCCTCCATAATTATTGTCACCCCTGGATAAAATGTGTTCTTTAGCTTCTAAAAAATTCAGTTTTGTTCTAAATAACATAGGACACAATGGAAAAAAAGAGGAAATTACTACCTTTAATTCAAGTGCATTTATTCAGTGGGGAAAAAATCCCACATTAAGAAATAATTCTTTTACATCAAATCATGGATGCCACAATTATTAGCACCCCTGATGTTTAATACTTTGTAAACCCATTTTACCAACAAAACAGCACCTAATCTTCTCCTATAATGTTTCACAAGATTAGAAAACACAGAAAGAGGGATCGTCGACCAGTCCTCTTTGCACAATGTCTCTAAATCATCCAGTGACCTGACTCCTCTCCTCTTCAGCTCACTCCACAGGTTTTCAATGGGGTTGAGGTCTGGGGACTGAGGTGGCCATGGGAGGAGCTTGATTCTGTGTGTGGTGAACCATTTCTGTGTAGATTTGGCCACATGTTTTGGGTCATTATCTTGCTGAAAGACCCATCTTCAGCTTTCGGGCAGAGGCCACCAGATTTTGCTTTAAAATGTCCTGGTATTTCAAAGCATTCATGATGCCATGCACCCTAACAAGGTTCCCAGGGCCTCTGGAAGAGAAACAGCCCCACAGCATCACCGATCCTCCCCCAA
>JAAGKR010001434.1:86824-125545 GCA_011419295.1 Clarias macrocephalus
CCCATAGTGTGCCAAGAAAATATCCTCCACACCATTAGACCACCACCACGAGCCTGAACCATTGATATAAAGCAGAATGCAGCAATGCATTCATGTAGAGTCAGTGCATTCCGACTCTACCATCCGGGCATCATAGCAGAAAGCGACATTTATCAGACCAGACATTTTTCCAATATTCTTTTGTTTACATTTAGTGATAACACGTGAATTGTTGCTTCAGGTCTCTGTTCGTAGCTGACCAGAGCGGCACCCAGAGTGATCGAGATGTTATTTGAGTTAATGTTGCCTTTTTATCAGCTCAAAGCAGTCTGGCTGCTCTCCTCTGACCTGTGACATTAACACGGCATTTTCACCCAGAGAACTGCCCTCATTGAAGATTTTCTTTTCCAGACCATTCTCTGTAAACCCTAGAGATGGTTGTGCATGAAAATCGCCGTAGGTCAGGAGTTTCGGACCAGTCTATCTGGTACCAACAACCATGCCATACTCGAAATTACTTAAATCACCTTTCTTCACCATTCTGATGTTTCAGCAGTTTCTTGACAGTGTCTACATGCCTACATGCATTGAGTTGCTGCTATGTGCTGGGATGATTAGATACAGTGCCCTCCATAATTATTGTCACCCCTGGATAAAATGTGTTCTGTGTGTGGTGAACCATTTCTGTGTAGATTTGGCCACATGTTTTGGGTCATTATCTTGCTGAAAGACCCATCTTCAGCTTTCGGGCAGAGGCCACCAGATTTTGCTTTAAAATGTCCTGGTATTTCAAAGCATTCATGATGCCATGCACCCTAACAAGGTTCCCAGGGCCTCTGGAAGAGAAACAGCCCCACAGCATCACCGATCCTCCCCCAAACTTCACAGTGGGCATGAGGTGTTTTTCTGCAGACTTATCTTTTCATACCCACTTAGAGTGTTTGTTGCCAAAAAGCTCTATCTTGGTCTCATCTGACCAAAGAACACGGTCCCAGTTGAAGCCCCAGTACCACTTAGCAAACTCCAAACGTTTGCGTTTATGATTGTGACTGAGAAAAGGTTTTTTCCTTGCATGCCTCGCAAAGAGCTTGTTGGCATGTAGATAGCGTCTGATAGTTGTTTTGGAGACTTTGTGAGCCCAAGATGCTCTCGTTTGTTGCAGTTCTTTAACAGTGAGCTTTGGAGAATTTTTTATTTCTTTTACCATCCTCCTCACTGTGCGTGGAGGCAAAATAAACTTGCATCCTCATCCAGGCTTGTTTACTACTGTTCCAGTTTTTTAAAACTTCTTAATGATTCCTCTCACAGTAGATATGGGCAGGTGCAGATGGGTGGATATTTTCTTGTACCCATTGCCTGACTTGTGAAGGTCGACACACATCTGCCTTACTTGAATGGTGTGTTCCTTTGTCTTTCCCATGTTGAAGAGTGGATAAGAGAAATGGCCTCTGTGTCACGTCATATTTATACCCCAGGGAAGCAGGAAGTGATAAATTACTAATTAAATGTTCCTAGAAACTTTGTAAACTACTGTAGAAATGACAGAAATAATTCAATTACATTTATTTTCAAGGAATTGTTAGGGGTGCCAATAATTGTGGAACAGGTTATTTTATGAAAAATAATTATTTGTTAGTCAGGGATTTTTATTTCCCCTTAAAATTCACTTTATATTCACGTTATATATTTCTACAATTTTCAGTGTGACAATATGCGTCTGCAATAAATATATATATATATATTTTACGGCTTTTAACACATCTTAACCAGGGGTGCCAATAATTATGGAGGGCACTGTATTTGTGATAACAAACAGTTGAACAGTACCTAATGAAGTGGCCAATAAGTGTCGTATTGTATAATATAATGCCTTTTAAATATTTGTATTATCAGGATTTCTAATGCTCTAATTTACAGGAATACCATTATAGACTTAGTCTACTTAGTTTTTAAAGTATTTGAATATTATGCATGTATCTTGTTTTCCTCCAGTTCTGTAAGTCTCAGGACATCGAGTACATCGTAGGGAGAGTGTGGGTCGGCGTGTGGCTCATTGTTATCGTTGTGCTGATCGTGGCAGCAGAAGGCAGCTTCCTGGTGCGCTTCATCTCCCGCTTCACGCAAGAGATCTTCTCCATCCTCATCTCTCTCATCTTCATTTACGAGACCTTCACCAAACTGGGCAGTGTATGAGACATTATGATATCATTCTTATTATGTCATGCAAATTTTGATTCATTTACCCAATTTGTTTTCTATTTATTTAGGGCTGTATTAAGAGCATAGAGAGGATCTTATACTGAAATTGTGAAAATAATTTTTATTCAGAGCTCAGATTGAAAAACATACTGATTTATCAAGGTTAAAAAATTAGTATATATCCAGTGCATCCGAAAAGTATTTACAACAATTTTGAAAAAAGGCTGTACCATAGCAAAGTGTGGAAAAAGTGAAGTGCTGTGATTACTTTCCGAATGCACTGTATATTTAAACCTAGAAAATAGTATAGTAGCGTGATATTACTATTATCAAAATAAAAATAAAGGCTTTTTTTGCTGTTCTGTAATTATAGATTTTCAAGGACCATCCTCTTAATCTCAACTATGAGCGTTTGAACGCTTCAGTCGCAGATCCTTGGCACCCCGTTATCACCCATCACACGACTGTAAATAATTCTACAGGCAACATCACTACAGTCACCACCATACGTTACCGTGCCTACCCCAACACAGCATTGCTATCCATGTGCCTGATGTTTGGATGCTACTCCATTGCCTACTTCCTACGCATATTTAAGAACGGGTACTTCCTGCCTGGCAAGGTTAGGTCTTGATTTAGGTTTTGCTAGTTAGAAAGGACATTTACTAATATTAGTGGGAAAAAAGTTTATAAATGTAATAAATTTTTATTTCCGATTTATTTTAGTTAACCTTTTACATTTTTATATAATCTTTTAGGTCCGTCGTTTGATGGGAGACTTTGGTGTCCCTATCGCCATTTTCCTCATGGTTGCTGTGGATATCAGCATTAATGACACATACACACAGGTAAGTTTTTGATTGACACATATATTTATTTTATACAACAGTAAAGTACAGTCAGTGAGATGTAAAGCTAAATTTTTTTTGACATGGCAGGGTCTTTATATCAAATGAAGTACATTTTTTTATTGATATAAGTGACCTTGTGACCTTGATGTTTTGTAGAAACTTGTGGTGCCTAAAGGCTTGCAGGTGTCTAACCCCGCTATGCGAGGCTGGCTTATTAATCCCATGGGCGAGCACCAGCCCTTCCCCAACTGGATGAAGTTTGCCTGTGTTATTCCCGCCATCCTGGTCTTCATCCTTATCTTTCTTGAGTCTCAGATCACTACGTAAGTCCCAGTTTTCTCTCATGAGTCCTTATTTTCTTGGTACCAGGCATTTTTTTAAACAACACAGCATCTGTAGACCCTATTAGTGAATGTGCTTGACTCCTTCTTTGGCAGTCTGCTTGGAGTGCTTCATCCTTCATGCACACCACTTTTCCATCTCAAAAATTTTTTTTGCTGTAGGTTAATTGTGAGTAAACCTGAGAGAAAGATGGTGAAAGGTTCAGGCTTCCATCTGGACCTTCTGATTTTGGTGTGCATGGGAGGGTTCAGTGCTTTCTTTGGAATGCCATGGCTCAGCGCTACCACAGTTCGCTCTGTAACACATGCCAATGCCTTGACTGTCATGACCAAAGGGCCCAAACCACAGATTGAGAAGGTTCTGGAACAGAGGATTAGTGGTGTATTGGTGGCTCTTCTTGTAGGTAGGTCTATCTTTTTATTCTTATGCAGTCACAAGTTGACTTTAAGCCCTCTTCATCTCCCCTTGTGGAATCATGGACAAGCCGTTTGGGCAAGGTTTGGGGAATCCTTTAGAGAAATATGTTGGGTGAGTCTTGGAAGAATTCTGTAAATATCTCTCAGGGGATCATGGGGCACATTGGCCAAATGGATTTGGGATAATGTCTGAAGGGAAGGTTTGAGTGGATGTTTTGGAGCATTTTGGGGGAATTTATTGGGTAAGTCCCTGGGGGAATTCCTTGAAATGATCGAAATGGGAGAATTCTTTGCGAATTTCTCAAGGAAATCGTCAAGAAATCCTGAGAGAATCTTGGAGCAAGCCCGTGAGGGAATCTTGATTTAGGGAATCCTGGGGGCGCTTGAGGTAAACTGTTCGGTAGATTCTTAATGATTTGGATAAGTCTAGGAGAAATATCTTGGAGTAATCTAGGAAGAATTCATTAGGAGAATCTTAGAGGACTTCTTTGGGTTTATGCTTTGGGGAAATCTCTTTTCAAACATGGGGTATCTTTGGAAATCCTGGGGGAGACTTCAGGGAATTACTTGGGGAATGCTTAGTGTAATCATTTCAGAGAATCTTGGTTAAATTCTTTGGTAGAATTTTAGGAGAATCCCTTGGTGAAATCTTGGATTTCTTACAGGAAGAGAATCTCTTGGTTATCTCCCATAGACCCAACAGTAAGTGAACAAAAATTGTTCCTTAATTTCCTCTTTTCTCACTCACTCATTCATCATCTATAGCGCTTAATCCTGTATACATGGTTGTGCGGGGCCTGAAGCCTATCCCAGTGACCTTAGGGCACGAAGCAGGCTACTCACTGGACAGGGTCCTAATCCATCGAAGGGACACATATACATACACTCATTCACCCACTATGGGCAAGTTTGGTAATGCCAATTAGTCTAATCTGCATGTCTTTGGACTGTGGGAGGAAACTGGTGTACCCGGAGGAAACCCACCAAGCACAAGTAGACCATGCAACCTCCATGCACACAGAGACGGGAATCAAACCTGGCTGGGAATCATACCTGGACCTTGGAGGTGCAAGGCGGCAGTGCTAACCACTAAGCCACAGTGCCGCCCCTCCTCTTTTCTGGGTTACTTAATTGGTTACTTAACTAGGTATGTATCTATTAATAAATTAATCCATATTCCTCTTTTGAACTCTCACAAGGCCTGTCGATCATCATGGAGCCTATTCTCAAGATGATCCCCATGGCAGCTTTGTTTGGAATCTTCCTTTACATGGGTGTCACGTCACTGAGCGGCATTCAACTGTGGGATCGCATACTGCTCCTCCTTATTCCAAAGAAGTATCACCCCAATGAACCATATGCTCAAAGAGTATGTAAATAAACCTGGGGACTAAAAAAACCTCCCAATATAATTACTATATTGTAAACATTATATTTTGCTATTTTTGATGTGGCATGTTGTTAAGTCAGTTGTACTTGACTTTATATAACTATAATTTGTTCTCCATATCTACTTGTATTTATTTATTATGTTAAACACAGAAGTTTCTAAATTAAATAGAGTTTAAAACATTAGTGATGATTGTTGACTATGGGCCTTTGTATTCCTATGTAGATTGTTCATTTAAAATTAATGTATAATAGTCATTTACGTTAACAACATCAACATTAAGAACGTTGTTTTCTTCTTTGTTTCCCCCTGTGCTTTAGGTGAAGATGAGCAGGATGCATATGTTCACAGGCATTCAGATCGTTTGTCTGGCTATGCTCTGGATTGTAAAGTCAAGCCTGTTGTCACTCGCCCTGCCTTTCATCCTCATCTTGACCATCCCACTGCGTGTGTTTCTCAGTCGCCGCGTCTTCACCAAGCTCGAAATGAAATGCGTAAGCTACAAATCTAATTACTAGACAACAAAGGACTTATAGTAGTTTTTACAAACTTGATTTAGAATTTATGCAATGGTCACAAAATTAAATATACACACCCTGGCAAAAGTCTTGTCGCCTATCTAAGTTGTAGGAATAACAAATAATAACTTGACTTTTAGTTGATCATTTGGAATCAGCAGTGGCTTATATGAAAGGCAAAGGCCTCTAGATTACACTTATTTTACCAAAATCAAATCTCATAATGCTGTGATTTTTAATTATTTAATTAGGACATCAAGGTCAGATTTTGCTTAGACAAAAGTCTTGTCACTTAACAGAAATAATGTACAGTATAGAACATAAAGTCATGGTGCAGTGAAAAAATAATTAATATTGTGTATGACTCCCATGAGCTTGGGGGACTGCATCCATACATCTCGGCAATGACTCAAATAACTTAATTAATAAAGTCATCTGGAATGGCAAAGAAAGCCTTCCTGCAGGACTCCCCGAGTTCATCAAGATTCTTTGGTTTCATCTTCAGTGCCTCCTCCTTCATCTTACCCCAGACATGCTCAATAATGTTCATGTCTGGTGACTGGGCTGGCCAATCCTGGAGCACCTTGACCTGCGTTGCTTTCAGGAACTTTGATGTGGAGGCTGTAGTATGAGAAGAAGCGCAATCGTGCTGTAGAATTTGCCCTCTCCTGTGGTTTGGAATGTATTGGGCAGTAAGACTGTCTTGATACCTCAGGCTGTTGATGTTGCCATCCACTATGCAGATCTCTCACATGCATCCATACTGAATGTGATTTTTCCTCCACCAAACGTGACTGTTTTCTGTGTGAATCTTGGGTCCATGCGGGTCCCACTAGGTCTTCTGCAGTATTTGCGACGATTGGGATGCAGTACAATAGATGATTCATCAGAAAAATCAACCTTCTGCCACTTTTCTACAGTCCATCCTTCCTGCAAGCTGTGGGCCTTGATAAATGCAACAAGATTTTTTAGTTGTCTTCTGTTTAATGCTGGTTTCTGAGCACTAATTCGGCCATTGAGACCACTACATGAGAGAATTCAACAAACTGTTCTTGTAGATACAGGGGTTTCTGGTGACCAGTTGTCTTACAAGGTCTGCCTGACCTGGGCCTGTTATGAACTTCACCAGATTCTTTAAATCTTTTTCCTATCCTCTCCACTTGACGTTTAAAAACATTAAAGATGTCTGCCACCTCAGCAGGAGACTTGGTGAACATTGGGGTTCTTCTTCTATACACCTGGGAATGTGTTAATTACAGTATTTGTAACAGGTGGCGCTCTAATCCAAGGTCCACTTACCTCCGAAAAAGTGACAGTCAAATTCCAAATCGAGAATTACAAAAAAAGGCAATCCTAAAACTTCCGAACTATACACACAAAAAAATCATATGGTAGGCCTTTTCGTGTGAAAGGTGACACCTTCTTTGTGCCACCAGTTGTTTGAATTTGGGCATAAAAGGTGTGAGGGCCAGGCGGAGGCACTGATGTAAAGGTTCTTTGGTGAGTGTGCTGCGGTATGTGTTTTTCACAATATCACCATTTTTCAATCATAGTTGAAAAGCAGATTCACAGCAGTACGTTGAAGGAAACATTGTGAGAATTTGAAGAGCCATCTTCTGCAGGAGAGGAACAACTGCTGCAGTAACCATCTTTGGGTTTGAGCTGGGAGAGGACGCTGGCACTGGCTGTTCGCCGTTTCTCCTGCTGCTGTGCTTCTTTTTTTACTTTTACTGCTATTATATGTTTTTTACCTTTTATCTAGTTTTTACCTTGAGGTTTTTGGCGTTTTTCAGCGCTGCAAAGACGTCTGGAAGCCTGGTTCTCTGCCTCTGCAGTTGTTTGGCTATTTCCGTGTTTGGAGGATAGCTAGCACTGAAAGTCTTCCGGCGACCGGCATAGAGCTCAAATACACTATCCTGGAGTTGTTAAGTCACAACAATTATTCCATTTCAACGTGCATTACTGCCATAAAAGAACTCGGACTTCTGCGCCGAACACGCTACGTCCATAGAAGTACTCGCCGAAAGTTTGTTTACCATTTGCCTGGCTGTTCTGCTTCATCCATTCCATCTGTATGGACCGATGTCACTCATCAAACACATCATTAGAGCAATGACGCTCCAGGTGTTTGTAGCTCGGGATACACCACGAGAAGCACAGCGAGATTTCTGTCTAATAGTTCGGATAGTCGAATAGTATAGCTACCTGGAGAAAGCCCGCAGCACTGGACGTGGTGGTGGCTTAGCTGTGCTATACAGACAGCAACTGGATATGAGTCCCCTTCCCGTGTCTACGCTATCTTCATATGAATGCCTTGCATTTAAATGTAAAGTCTCTCTTCCCATGACGATACTGCTTATTTATCGACCCCCTAAACCAAACCCAGTGTTTATCTCAGAGATGCATGATTTTCTTACATCTTTCTGTACCACTTCTTCCAGCACTATTATACTTGGTGATTTTAATGTTCCTGCCATTTGGCAGCTGAGTTTTTGCATCTACTGGACTGCCTCAATCTTCAACAACATGTTCATGTTCCTAAACATTCCAGAGGGCATATCCTGGATCTTTGTTATTACAAATTCTGTCCCTATTAGCAACCTTTTGGTGTATGATTTGGGGATGTCTGACCACAATGTCATTTCAATGGAGCTGTCACTCCCTTGTTCCCCCACAAAATCAAAACGGCAAATATGTTACAGAAATTTGAAGAAGATCAACCCAGACACCCTGAGCCAAGATCTTTAGGATCTCTCCTCTGTTGAATGTTCCTCAGTCACCGAGTCAGTGGACTTTTACAACAAAGCCCTCAGCAGTCTCCTTGATCTCCATGTCCCTGTCATACATAGAATGGTCTGCTTCTCACGTTCAGCCCCGTGGTATACGTGTGAATTGCGGAAGACAGCTAGGCGTGTTCTTGAGCGACGTTTACAGGCCTCAGGACTCGCTGTTCACAATCAAGTTTACAGAGAACATCAGAAGGTGCGTTGAGAGCTGCAAGTTCACAGTTTTACTCAAATATCATTAACAATAACTCTGGAAATTCGAAGCAACTGTTCTCTTCTATTAATCGCCTCCTGAAACCGCAATTTTAATCTCATCTGGAAGCTACAGAGGAGAGATGCAATAATATCATTACTTTCTTCAGGAAAAAAGTGTCCACCATCCGCTCATCAATATCCAGTTCCTCTGCACTGCCTGACTTGATGGATGACCCATGGCCAGGGACTTTTCAACAAGGCAACATTTCAGCTGTTTTTCTGACGTTTCGCAGCAAGAGGACGAGGTCATTATCAGAAAGATGAAACCTTAAAATTGTGCTCTGGACCCTTTTCCGGCAATTCTGGTTAAATCCAACCTCTGTGCTATAAGTCCCCTGATTACCAGGATCATAAATCACTCTCTCCAGTCTGGCTATGTTCCCCCTTCACTGAAAACTGCTGTCATCAGGCCACTTCTTAAGAAATCCACCTTAGATCCAGAAGTGCTGGCTCTTCATTACTCCTCATTCTGTTGGACTTAACCTCGGCCTTTGATACTGTTGATCACAACAATCTTCTTCACAGATTACGTCTTACTGTAGGTCTCTCTGACTCTGTTTACAACTGGCTCTCATCTTATCTTACTGGAAGAACGAAGCATGTTGCCCTGGGAGGCGCTAAATCCGCTACACACAGTGTTACCTGTCGTGTTCCTCAGGGCTCAGTGCTCGGCCCCATGTTGTTTATATTGTATATGCTTCCTCTGGGCTGTGTCATCAGCCTGCACAAAATTTTATTTCATTGCTATGCTGATGATACTCAGCTTTACCTCAGGATAAAGTCAACCTTCTCATCTACTTCGCCATCACCCACTTTGACCATCTGTTTGGAGGAGGTAGTCATGGATGAAGCAAAATTTCCTGCAGCTGAACAGTTTTAAGACTGAAGCCATTTTAGTAGTTACCCCACACCAGGTTAGGACATCTAACATCACTAGCATCACCTTTTCTGGTCAGAATATCCCATTGTCGACATCTGTTATTAATCTCTGATTTAAAATGGACTCTCATTTGACGTATGAGGACCATATCACACATCAGTGTAAGACATCTTTCTTTCACCTCAGGAACATTGCTAAACTGCGTCCAGCACTTACATTTGCAGATGTGGAAAACTTAGTCCATGCGTTTGTCTCCTCCGGGCTGGACTTCTGTAATGCTCTCCTCATTAGGACTTCTGGAAAAGGCCTCCAAAAGCTGCAATATATTTAAAACTGCGCTGCTAGGATCCTGATGCGAGTATGTAAATATGATCATATTACGCCCATCCTTAAATCTCTTCATTGGCTCCCTGTTTCATTCAAAATTGAATACAAGGTTGCCCTTCTTACCCACCAGTGCTATCTATGGGGATGCCCCTCCCTATCTCAAGGAACTTATCACTTCACATACATCTTCACGCAACCTCCGCTCTGACTCAAGTCATCTTCTGAAACCTCCGAAGACCAAGCTTCATACTATGGAAGATCGGGCCTTTTGCTCGGTGGCACCTAGACTGTGGAATGCTCTCCCTGAGTATCTGAGGATGCCACAGACTGTTGATGATTTTAAATCTGGTCTTAAAACTTAGTAGACAAATGAAACAAGTATTGATTCATAGATGATATCTATCGACTGTCAGCCATAAGTGAGCCTGTGACGGGTGGCATATTAGCAGCAGTCGGGTGAATAAAGAGAAAAAAAGGTGCACAAGATCACATGATACACATGAGAATTAAAGATTTCAATGTTGCCTGTCACTGGATGAAAATTGTTTAACAATCTATGGACAACTGTGGACAAATTTTATGTCTCTAGCTCGTTCTATGGTCAATATTTATATCTGTATCAATAGTTTTTTATTTTTGTCTGAATGATGGCCATTTATAATTGTGTGCCGCTCATCTGTTTATTGCATTTATGTTGCCAATGTAGGAATGAGAATTATTTTCTCTCCTTTAGGAAGTATCAGCTATTGTCTGCTATTTTGTCTCAAGTAAAATTTAAACTAACACTTCACAACATAGAAATAGGTGCTGCTTGGCCTCACAAGAAGGAAGGACATGACAGAACCCCTATAGATAGGCAGAAGGGCAGACACAGGAAAGATCAGCAGGAACCAGGTGGCAGAGCAACAATGTCCTCCCTAGAATCTCAGAATCTGGTGGCAGAGCAGGCTAGTTCCTCTACTTACACCACAGCATCTATTACCAGACCATTCCTTACCAGATTCTCGCTCTCTTTCTCTCTAAATTAATTAGACAAAAATAAATAAATAAATAAATGCAGCTTGTCGTGTGTAAGTACAAGTCCCTGTAATTACTGTAAATAACCTGTCACTGAATATGTGAGGACTTCCAGTACTAGAATAAGTGCATTAATGCAGGTGTTTTATAGGCAGAAATATCTGACCATTTAGAGCACAAAATTCAACAGTAACATTCTAATATGCTGATTTGAATTGTTAAATATTATGTATGTTACTTAAACCTAACACATTCACAGTTCTCTTTTTACTTAACTGAAAAATAATCATAGTAGGTTCATTCAGTCATTTTCTAGGTTTCTTTGTGTTGAATACTGTACATGATCATTCAAGTAAGTTTTCTAAAATTTACAGAGTTGAATCATTTCTCTCATTTCAGCTGGACGCTGATGACGCCAAAGTGACGTTTGAAGAGGAGCCCGGAGTGGACGTGTACTCAGAGACTCAGATGCCATTGTGAATGTGTTACACCAACCATGCCAAAGCTTTAAAACTTTCAGTTTCAGGTTGACGTGTGATAACTTACAGATACTTTACAATTCTAGAGATGCAGCATGTATATGTCCAAGTATTAAGACTTTTTCTCCGTGAAACTTCAATTCACAATATAATTTCTATCAAATGACCTCAGAGAGAACGTTTTGACTTGTGTACATCTACAGCGGGGGAAAAAAAACAACAGACACATGGTGTAAAAATCATTACATCAAATTGTGTCTACAAAATGTTTTACGGTAAAAAGATTGGTAATGAGCTATCTGATGTATTTAATTGTAAATGTTGTCGGTCTTTCGGCTGCTCCTGCCACAGCGGACCTGCCGACCTGCACACAACTTGGCATTTCGCCTGGTAGGCGAGAAAAATACCACTGAGCCACCAATGCTTTCTGATGTATTTTATTGTAAATGCACTTTATATTATATTATATTATATTATATTATATTATATTATATTATATTATATTATAATGACATGTACCTTACATACTCTTAATAAATAATTGTAATATTAAACCTTGCTTCTAGTTGCATCTTTATAAAGAAAATTTTTTTTAATTGCATTATGTTTAACCACCTCGACTCATTCACACCAACCAGACAGTTTGGTTTAGGGCAGTTTCCGTACTGTCTATACATGACAAGCACTTACTGGTCAGATCAATCAGGCCCTAACCTCCCTTCTGTCCAGTGTCTCATTCCAGTAAAAGACTCCTATTGTCCTTTGGAAGTTTCTGATCAGTGTTCCTGGTGGCTCAAGCCCTGTTTAAATTGAAGCAATTAGATTCCTAACTAGTATACTCTCCCTTTGGGACAGCACACAAATTCACTGCTGTTTCCATCATTCTCATAGTGTTTTTCTTTCTTTCTTTTTTTTAGTTAGTCTTCTTATCAAGAAAGAAGATCAAGAAAATGTCCAGGCATTTGCTGCCTTTTTTCCCCACCATACATTTATTTCCTGGTCATTTAGGAAGTTCCCTTTCCACTGTCCTGTCCTCTTCTTCTTCTTCTTCTTCTTCTTCTTGGAGTTTACCAGCAGCTAATTATGTTGCATTACCACCACCTCATAAATGCATCACACAATCGTTTTTTTTATACTGTACATAGCATAAAGGTAAAAATAAATAAATAAATAAATAAATAAACATATGCAATGTTATCTTCATTTGAGATGTTTCGTGGCTCGCAGTGTTTTCTTTTCTGTGGGAAACGGCTCCAAATGGCTCTTTGAGTGCTTTAAGGTGGCCGAGCCCTGGTCTAGTTGAACAAAGAGGAAACAGTGAAAACCTCTCAGAAAGAAGAAAAAATGTAAAAAAAAAATAATAAAATAAAATAAAAAACAAATATAATTTATAAATAAAATAAATAAGTAAATACAAATACAAAGAGGTTTCTTTATTTCTCTTCTAATAAACAAAGATCTCTTTTTTTCCCTTTCATATGCTCCAAGTGATGAGACACTGAACAATAAGGAGGGAAACGCATCACTTTCCAATCACATTTTCTAGTTAGAAACTACAGAAATGCTCCCTGAAAGTGGAGGCTTCCCAAACCCAGACTATATGAGAGGATCACATCCCGCTAAAACGCACGTGCTTGTCTTACCTTCTTTGACCAGCAGAGGGGGCGGGCGGTGTTTGCACGTGGAGCCTCGAGGTTAGGAAGGCTGCAAGACTTCGTCAAGCTTTCATCTCGCCATCGCCAAAGAACTGAGCGTATGACGTCATACATGACTCGGCGACTCGTCCTATTTACGCGTGCGCCAGCTCCGTGAGGCGTTCCAGCACGGGTTACAAAGTAGCGTCTTGGCTCCGCCCACATTCCGCTCCCCCCCCCAAGCAGCAGCAGCGGATCGATTGCTCAGGCCTGAGCGCGGGGGAGAATGGGGAGAGCCGAGAGCCGAGAGCACACTCCTGTCGCTGTTTAAACCCGAGTCCAGGATAAATGCGTGAATAACTGCGCTCGAGAGGAGTGTGCGAGGAGTGTGTGCGTGTGTGTGAGAGAGAGCCGCAGTGTGTGAGGGATTGAGTGTGTGTGTGTGTGTGTGTCTGTGATTTAGGATTTACAGGGTAGATCCCGGGCAGATGAGCAGCAGCGGCAGGGCTCCGAATAAAAGGCGGCCTTTCTGCAGAAGGTAACAACACACACACACACACACAGAGAGAGAGAGAGAGAGAGAAAGCTGAAAGGGGCGACAATGAAACGCGCGTTCTCTCTTTCTCTCTGTGTGTGTGTGTGTGTGTGTGTGTACACTGCGGTCAGCTTTTGATCCTGACGATCAAAGAAAAGATGAGAGTCCATGTTTGTTGTAAATGTTTTTTTTTTGCTTGTGTTTGCCTTACATGACTGCATTAGTGTGTGTGTGTGTGTGTGTGTGTGTGTGTGTGTGTGTGTGTGTGTGTGTTAGATCTCTACACACATAAGACTTGGGAATAGACATAACACTTCTACCTTGTTTGTTTGTTCTCTCTGTCTTAAGAAGTGTGTGTGTGTGTGTGTGTGTGTGTGTGTGTTTGCTTGTTTATCTTTAACATCTAAAAGGCTTAATTGTTCTCTTGTATTATAATTCACTACACAGAATGGAGCAGCCTGTGTATTTGCATGGGTTTATATCATAATTGTCATGTTGTTATAAAGAACACTGCTTTCTAATGGTGTGTGTGTGTGTGTGTGTGTGTGTGTGTGTGTGTGTGTGTGCGCGCATCCGACAGCCCAGTGCTCCAGCATGTAGACGCCTCCTCCTGTAGTCTTCGCCAATGAAAATGGAGGAGACGGCCCTGTCCGGCATGGACAACAGCAAAATGGAGGTGTGTGTATGTATGTATGTGTGTGTGTGTGTTACACCCACTTGTTTTGCTCGCGTAACAGCGCGTGACGTTCCACCAGATGCCAGGTTTGACTCCCTGCCATAGAGATCTCACACACACACACACACACTCTCACCATGTTAGAGTAAGTCTAGATGATGTCATACGACTCACGCCAAGGCTTCTCGGAGCGAGTCGATTCTGTATCCTGACACGTTTCCTTTTCAAACAGGAAGTCAGGGGTCAGGCGTTTGATTGAGGCGTCACACACGATCCAAACACTCATTTATGACTCGCTTATGAATTATCGCGCTCAGGTCCCGTCAGCAATCATTCATGACGCCACAAATCGTATCTGAAGGTGCCGTGGTGGTTGTGACTGTCGGTACAATGCTGTGTGTTTTCCTGCAGGGCATCGCTCAGGAGATCCTCTCCGACCTGGTGGAGGACGCGTGTCTGGGGCTTTGCTTCGAGGTCCACCGGGCCGTCAAGCAAGGCTACTTCTTCCTGGACGACACGGACCAAGAGAGCACGAAAGACTTCGGTACGCGGAGATCAATAAATGCATGAAACTGATTGAACTGTGAAGGTGGAGTCGGGTTGGAATGATGAATAAACTACGCTACTCGAACATATAAACTACGCTACTCGTCTCTGAGGTCGCGATGTATAGCATTTTTTTTGTCCCCTCCTCCCCCATCGCTGTCCAGATACAGGAAGCGGCTGAAACAATGCTTTTCCTCCTACAGTTCTTGTAGTGTGATTTCTCTTCTGTTCCTGTTCCTGTTTCTGGGTTATACATTTTAGCTACCTTAAATAATAACAGAAAGTCGGATAGGCCACGCCCACGCATTCCCATCTTTGGTCTTTTCAACTGTGGACTTCAGCTGTGTGTTACTTATAGTAATGATGAGGGTCCTAAAGTGCCCAGATTCATATGGCACGTAATGGGTTTATGAGAAAGGGTCACGTGTTCCCTAAGCACTATGTTTCCCCAGTTCCAGGTTCCCATGTTCCTCTGGTCTATGTAGCGCAAAATGGAAACCTGAAAAACCTGTTCCCCATCTCCTTATTTGTTCGATGAAATTCTTTCTGAAGATCTTGGAAAACCATTTAAAATGATGATTGTTACTTTTGTTGTGCGGCCATGTTGCAGTAAAATAAACTGCATGATATTCAGAAAATCTTTAATCTTGAAACAGAATAAGAGGATTAACGTGTGTAAATAAAATGAACCAGGAATCAAAGCTGAAAGTCAGAGCAGGGCTTCAGTCGCTGCACCCTCAAACTACAAGTGGGAAAACTTGACTTCCGTCTAGACGAACTTGCGTCTCTAAACTCGCTAAAATAATTATCACTAATATTCACGGCTCATTTTTGTCTTCGCTCTTCTTCACTCTTCATCACTGTAGCTTGGTGCCATTGTTCCGCTGGTGCCGTGCCGGCAGCTCTGAGAGCACACCTTTACACTTCTACACATGATCAGTTAAGCAAGTGTTAACTAACTGAGTTTGATTTCCTGTGTGACAGAAATCGTGGACCAGCCCGGAGTGGACATCTTCGGCCAGGTATATAACCAGTGGAAGAATAAGGAGTGTGTGTGTCCCAACTGCAGCCGGAGCATCGCTGCCTCTCGGTTCGCCCCTCACCTGGAGAAGTGCCTGGGCATGGGGCGCAACAGCAGCCGCATCGCCAACCGCAGGTCCCTCACCGCAGCACAGGATGCGACAGTTTGATAGAATTATTATTATTATTATTTTTTTTTTTTTTGTGCACACACACACACACACACACACACACACACACACACTAGCTAGGCACCCATTTGAGATGCAGAAGATGTAGTTACATCACCATTCTCAGGTTCTAGAATGTTCTAGAAAGAAAAGCCCAAAAGTATTTCCAATAAATGAGCATATTAAAAAATAAATTATGTATTTTCTTTATTTGACAGATTAGCTTTAGGCAGAAGATCAGCGACATCACTGATACAGAAGAATATAACAATTCAAGATAGAAATCAATTCTTTTAATTAATTCATTAAATTTCATGATTAGTCTGTGTTACAATGGAGTAAATCTAAAGAAAGTTTCAGAATTCTAAGTAAAAATGTTTTTTAATTAGTGCAGTTTTTTTTTTTTTTACTTTCAGATGTCAGCTGTCTAATCACACAAAGCTAAGCAAAATTTTGTGTAACAATTAGCTTTGGTTGCAACAAACTTGTTTGTAACAATATTTAATAGTTTTGTTCTCTTTTAATTGGGAGACGGGCCACACTGATGATGTCGTGTCTGCTTTTGTGTTCAGGTGTGTTTGGCCTCCATACTTGATTCGATCCGTTGGCGATTACACTGTTTCGTTCTTGAGACCACATTTTCCAGCTGATCCTGAGTATTGAACGCTTGTGTTCACACTGAGCGAAACGAGCCAGACTATAGGGTCAGGTGTAAATGTGAAAACGCCCCCTTAATTTAAATCGTATTTCACAAATCTGTGATTTAAAAAAAGGAATAGCAATTAGCATATTAAACGGAATCAAGTAAATTATTTTTTTTATTTTTTTTTATTTTTGTCTGATTGCTTCTTTAAAACTGGTTGGTGTAGTCTGACCTTTACCCACCTAAGGTCAAATCTCTAAGGCTGTAAGGCTGTATAAATGTTTTATTTTCTGTAAAATGAATATATCCGTGGAATTTCTAGCTTTATGTATTAGCGAAGACCGTCTCAACGGACTGGCTCCTTACCCTCGCTCTTTTCCCGCTCTTCCTGGAGCGGACTTGTAAACAAGCTAGGAGTGATTAGCGGGATAGCCTGCAGACTGAGAGTGTCGCTATCGAGGCATGTTTCTGACATTTCCTCTCGTCCACCGCGCAGGATAGCCAGCGGCAACAACACGAACAAATCCGAGAGCGATCAGGAGGACAACGACGACGTTAACGACAACGACTGGTCCTATGGGGCAGAAAAGAAAGGTGAGTGTCCTGGTATTAGCTTATTTATTACAGAAAACTACAAAAGAATTTTGCTACACTGCTATAAAAATATCCTGAGTGTTATCCTGGCTAGCTATGTCTCAGTCGCCACACTGACTCCAAAGATATACATCTTTATTTTTAGCATTTTTCTAACCCTAATAATAGAGATGAACCGGTCGATCGGTCAGTGAGCAGAATCGTCTGGTTCTCAGTGTGATTGGCCGCGACCGGTGATCAGCTGATCAGTCTCAGATATAAATGATTCTAAACCGAGCGCAGAAGCGCAACAGAAACGCGCTTTTTATGGCGTCACGTTATCACTAAATCAACAGATCTGCCTTTTCCTCCAAATCTGTGAACGAAAAACCCACTCGTTACACACACACACACAAAAACAAACACACCAGGTTCACAACACCACCAGTGCTAATTAGTTGGAAATCGCGCATGTTAAAAGCCTGCTAAAAAGATGCTGAAGCCGTTTAAGGCAGTAAAACATGTTTCTTTATAATCCTACAGGCGGCGCACTCTGAACTATTTACACACTTTCATCCCGTGTTGTTGAAGTGTTTAGAAATAATAATACATAATAATAGTTTCTCAGGTAAATATTAATCTCCTGTATTTGGAGTTAGTTTGTAGTGTTTAAATGCTGCGCTTGGCTTTTACGTGGGAAAATTGAAGTTACAAGGAACCAGCTACATTTAATTACTCATTGTACTTTTTTTTTTTTTTTTTTTAAGAGTGATAATTTTAACAAAGTCAGGAAAAATGTATATCAAATCAGGATATTTATGAAATCATGATACTCATAGTCACAACTTGTCTCGTGATAATACTGGGAGGTGACGCTGATTCACTCGATATCTCTCATTTTATTCATCATCAACACAACAATTTTAACATTGCCTTAAATTCCAATTTGTTAAAAAAAAAAATTTGTGTTTGAAGAATTGATGTTGAGTTTTCTTTAACAGCAGCTCGTCTTTTTTTCTGTTTCAGCCAAGAAGAGAAAGGCAGATAAGGTACTTTTACATTCTTTGAAACGTCCTGTTCCGTTGGTAAGTTTTCTTGCTTCTGCGATGCCTGTAAGTCCTTAATTAAAAAGAACCCTAATGAAATTTTGGCCTTTCTAGTCCTCTCTTTATTATTATTATTATTTTTTTCCTTCCCCATGTCTACCGTACATTCATATCATGCTTTAGAGTGTTTATAGAAAAAATACTATACGGAAAGAAATATTGCAATATTTTTATTTTTTTTCCCCTCAACAGAATCCAAATTCACCGAGACGATCGAAGTCACTAAAACACAAAAACAGTAAGTATGTGTAGCTGTGCTGAAGTGTAGCTACTGAGCGCGGCAGCGATGTGGTGGAGTCACGGCGATATCATGATCAACTGCATCCATGAGTTGATATTTGCAAATAGTTAGTGTAATTGTAGAAATTGAAGTTTTCCCAAACGATTGTTTACAGATGAGTGAGAACAGGAACTGCGTGTTTCATAGACGTTTCACAGGATTTATTAATATCATCAACTATATATGGCTGCAACTGACAACTGTTATGGTACTGGAGTAATTTATCGATTACTAATACAAATCATCGACTATTCGGTTCCGGATTCATTTAAAACGACTGTCTTTATCGTTAGTTAGCATGTCTTTAAAAAAATTACGTAGAATTATTTAAATCAGAACTTTTAATAATGAAATATTAAGAAAAAGAATATTTCATTCAAAACTTTATATCTTTGCTGTATTTACTACATTACGATATGATGCTAATTTGCAGAGGTTTATAAAAAAAATGTAACAGTCCCAATTTCAAAACAGCTGGCAAATAAAACATCAGGAAGGAGTTTCATCACCTTGAGCTATATTGAAACTCTACAAAAGCACAATATTCGATTAAATACCGTGTCGATTTCATTATTTGTTGAAAATATGCACTCGGATTAAAGCTGGTGGCTGCAACATCCTCAAAAGAAAAAAAGTTGGGACGGAAACCCCCACTGAGCAGGCGTGAACGCAGATCCCTCAGACCTCGCTGTCTAAATATGGAATAAAATCACTGTCAAAAATAATCGTGCGTAAAAAAAAAATAATAATAAGATTTGTGTGTAATTCTGTGTTTTGTCCGAGTTGGATTCCAAAATCGACGGCCACGACAGCTTACAGATACGATATTTAGTGTGTGAAATACACGACTCTGAGCGTTTACAGGCACAAAACTCGTTTTTACAACTCCTCTGTTACAATTAATGTAGTGTGTTAAACCGCTGCCAGCAATACGTCATCATCGCTACATGCACAGGCGTTACTATCCGAGGGAAGAGGAATCGATTCGTCGCATGCGCCCCGTCACTGTTTTAAACTCCTAAAATCTTACCTGCTATAGTTAAAACAATTCTGTAATTTTACTTCTCTTAAACATGTAAGAATCTGTGGGGGAAAAAAGCTTAACTGAGGCGATGTGAGAGCGCTCGGCTGCAGATCTGCCATCTTGGCGCCGGTGGTGGCCGAATCGATTCCTCTTCCCTCGGATAGTAACGCCTGTGCATGTAGCGATGATGCCGTATTGTTGACGGCGGTTTAACACACTACATTCATGGGCGTAATTTCGCAATTCGTCCGTGTAACAGAGGAGCTGCAAAAACAAGTTTAGTGTCTAAGCGGTCAGTTGTGTATTTCAGAGTTGTGGCCGTAGATTTTGGAATCCAACTCGGACAAAACACAGATTTAGATTTAGACACATCTTTTTTTTTTTTTTTTTGGATTTACACTTTAAACTTTCGTTATTAGCATTTATCGGCTTAATAACAGAGAGTCAATTGAATCTATTGTTTGTTTATTGGGATTTTCTTTAAAAGCCAAAGATCTGTCTTCGTCCTTCAGCTTCGCTGGATCCTAAGCAGCGCCCGGAGTGAAGTTGTTGCCTGGAGACCGGTTTCCGCCGAGAGCTACCCATGATGCCGAGCGGCTCACCATAAGGACGAAAACGAGAAACTAATCGGCGTCGATTCTCTATTCATTCAGTTTACACAACTGTTCTGATTTGTTTGTTTGTTTTTCTGGAATATTTGCACAACGAATCAGTGTCCTTGTGTCGATCGTGTAGCCGCGACCCTCCGCGCGACGGCGACGATCAGCGAGGACGCCGTCAAGCAGAAACGGGCGAACGAAGCGACTCTGATGTCACTTCGCCACCTGAACCTGCTGGAACGGACGGCCGAGAGAAGAAGCGTAATCAAGATCAATCTTAATGCTGCTTATTTCACTGTTTTGTTTCCGTTTGTTTTGTTTTTCTGATTTGTTTTGTTTTTTCACGGTTTTAGTCACATGTTTTTGAGCTGAACCATGACGCAGAAAGACTGAACTGTCTTGTGCTTTGACTGAGTAGTTCTGATCATGTTATTGTACCAGAGACTCGACGATTACGGACAATATCTGGCAACTTGAAACACACACGTATTCCTCTATGGAGAATGAATGAATTTCCACATTTCTCAGATTTTTTTGTTTGTTGTTCTTCTTATGTTATTCGTTTTTTTCCCCCCTTATCCTCTGTGTACTCGATGTTTACAGTGTAAAGTAATTATGTCTTGGCTGTGTTGTAACTGTACATATATTTGACTCGTTGAGGAAAATGCTGCTACACTGGCCATGAGCCACATGCTTACAGGCATGTCACACACACACACACACACACGCACACACACAGAATAAACACAACTCAATACGACCTGTCTTTGTGTCTTATGACCATTCGGTAATGTTTTAAACTGTGTTTTCTGAGAAGTGAGGTATGATTTGGGCTGGAATAGATTCAGTAGATCTGGTCAAAATCCTAATCACAGGTCTAAAGCCATGCGCCTGATCCCAGTGTTGCCATGACGACAGCTGTGGGCTAAATAGGGGTACAGGGATGATTTTTATTTGTTGCGCTTCCAACAAAAACACACTTCTTGTTTCACTTTATGATAATGAAAACACTTTTACTTGAAACATTTCATGTAAACTTTTACATTTACTGCAACATGAATTTGACATGGTCATGGACACTACAGATTTTTTTTCCTTTTTTTTTTTTTTTAAGCTTTTACCAAAATCCGTAATGTTTTAAATTAAGCAACAATTTTTACAGGCCCTACACTTCTCGAAGCTTGCATCAATTTTAGTATCAATACTTTTAGTATCTATTATTGTTTAAAGCGAGACAGTATAACGGTGAAAATGGCCATATTGGGGCACGTATAAAATCTAATCGTATAAAAGCAACTTAAAATATTTAGGGAAGCGAGATCGGGCACCTCCAGGTACGGGCACACATAACAAATACTAAAATCAGCACCAATTCTGTACTTTAGCTGTTTAATTAAAATTCTATTTGTATGTTTACCACAAACTAATAACTTTGTTAAAGGTCGGTATAAAATATGTTCAATACTTTTTATATGTTTAAAAAAGGACACTGTACATTTGTAGCACATGAGCATAAGGACAAGAAATTCACTTACATAAAGTTAATAACTAAATCTAGTTCATTAATTATAAATATGAATAATTAAATAAACACAATTTTTACGCAAAACAAGTTTGGTAACTCAACATTCAACTTCTAACGACACTCGATTATATAGTGGCCTGAATTCCGGTTCATTTCAGGTGATTCGTGTTGAATCATTTGATTCAGCTCCTTAATGAGAGTCGACTCTGTCCGCTCCAAAACGAGTCGTTTCTCCTAAGCTGCTAAAAGTTCACTGTACAGTGGACCTCAAATGATTACCGATCTTTGCAGAACAAAATCTGTACAAATCTGATAATTGGCAAAGCAATTAATCGTACAATAATTGTTTGTAAAAGTCGGTACAGCACTTGATTTTCTTTTAGTAAAGATTTCTTCATCAATGTCTTCATTAGTGCCGTCTTTCACTCTCTGATTCATACAATCATTGTAAACATAAACCTGTGTCTCTTTCGATGCAGAACAAGTCATTGTACTCTGTATTTTTGTGTTACATTACTGTAAATCAAATCACTGTGATTACTGTCGTCCTATTGGCTTTTCTAGTTTGCAGGTTTCCTCCTGTGCTCCCCAATATGTTGTAAGGTGATTTGAATTGTAATTCCAAAGCAACTGTTGCTGTTGTGTGTGTTTGTGCACATCCTGGGGTGTGTGTTTGCCCTGAGTTCCCTGGGACAGGTTCCAGGCCAACCACAGGATAATCAGTATGGAAAAACGAATGAATGAACCTCTCATGAACCTACCACTATCATGTGTGTTGTTACCGTAATGTCTGGAGAACATTTTTGAACCCTTTGTTTACATTTCTTTGTATCCAGCCAGAGTTATATTTAGGTGTAGAAAGCATAGTGACATACAACTTGGTCAAAATAACTGTTTACCGCTTGAAAAAATATGTACAATAGGTATAGGAAAGAATCACAACCTTTAAAATAATCACATTTTGCCTGAAACGAAGACAGATGCAGTTTTTTGTTTTATCAAGCTGTATTTACTCAGTGCAACTTTTAACATCCAAGCGCAAGATACAACACCAACATGTCATAAAAAAGAGAATCACTGATTTGGAAAAGGATCACCCCCTCCTAAAAATGACTTGTAAACTCAACCAGGTGACGCTAATCACCTTCTCCATGCCACACAAAGCCATTTGACTTTCAACTGTGATCGGCTGTGGTCATTTTGTTTAGCTCAGGATAAGTAGTACAGCTTAAGCAAACAATCATCAATGTGCGGCAAGGCACTGTCGAGGTGTGCAAGCACAAGTCAGGAGATGGATGCTAAACATTTATCACTGTGAAGTCTATTATTAAGAAGTGGAAGGTATTTGGTATTTCGCTCCAAACTGGATGAGAGACCCAGGAGGAAACTGGTCAGAGAGGCTAACAAGAGGCCTACAGTAACTCTGAAGCAGTTGCAGGAATTTATGACAAAGAGTGGGCATTGTGTGCATGTGACAATAATATAAAAAAATCTCCACAAATGTGGCTTGTATAGGAGAGTTGCAAAAACACACCCTGTTATGGTCAAATAAGACTAAAAGTTCACTATTCCAACACCACCAAACAATACGTCTTATGGAAATCTGATATAGCTCACCATCCAATACTATTCCTACAGTGACGAATGGAGGTGGTAATATCCTGTTATGGTGGTGTTTCTCTGTAACAGGGACTGAAGCACTTGTCATGATAAAAGGATAAATGGATGAGGTAAATCTGCTGCCCTCTGCCAGATAGTCATCAATGGGAAGAAGGAGAAAGTGGAATGAGTTGAAGGAGAAAAAGGTGAACGTCCTTGCGTGGCCTAGTCAGAGCGCAGACGCAAACCCCATTGAAAATTCGTGGAATCGCTTGACGACTGCAATCCTCCAATGGTCTCTGTCAAATTTAACTTAACCTGAGCAGTTCTTTAAAGAAGAGTTGGAAAATATTGCAAAGTCAAGTTTACAAAGCTTTGTGTGCCATTGAAAAGGTGATTAGCTTCACCTGATTGAGTGTACAAGTCATTTTTAGAAGGGGTGATCTTTTTCCATTCAGTTTTTTCTTTCTTTCTATTTTTTCCTATGTTGGTGTTATATCTTTCACTTGGATGTTGAAAGTTGCACTGAGTAAATACAGCTGGATAAAACAAAAATGGAGTGTGCGGTCAACTCGCTGCCACTCCTCGACACGCTGCTCCAATGTTTTGGCAGCCCTAACCCGTCGTTCGGTAGCTATGCGCTCGGCCTGACGTACTTGTTTTCACCCTAGACGACGTTGCTTACTGTTACATTCAGTGAGGACATAAAAGTTGATGATGACGCCGTCTACTGTTACATTCGGCTGAGGAACACCCGTGATACAAAATCGAACACAAACAGAATTTCTGTTACATATAAAAACAATTCCTGTTTGGCCTGCCACCGGGGTAGCGTGTCCCCTTCATCGTGTAACGGCTGCGTCATCATCGTCATTTATGCCGTACTGTGAGCGTGTTACAAGTGTTCCTCACCAGATCTAACAGTAGGCAGCATCATAATCGACTTTTATGCCATACTGCGTGCTTGTTACAGGTGTTCCTCAATGGATGTAACAGTCTGTAATGTCATAATTGACTTTTAAGCCATACATTGAGCATGTTACAGGCATTCCTCACTGGGTGGAACAGTAGGTAGCGTCATAATCGGTTTTTATGCCGTACAGTGAGCGTGTTACAGGCATTCCTCACCGGATGTAACACTAGGCAGCGCATACGACAGGCAGAATCAAGGGCTGACGAATCATTGGAGCAGCGTTAGGAGTAACAGTGAGTTGACCGCACAATCTATGCGTAGGTAATGGTAGCACGCGGGTGAAGGTTATCAATTAGAGTTTTAAAAAAATGGCATAAAGTTATGGTATCAATGTTTAGCACTATGTTTCATGTGACCCTGGTTTTTGTGTGATAATGTGTGTGAAATTACGGCACATTTAGCGCGGATAATATGATGACTGAGGAAACATCACCAGGTGTTGTGAACGGCATTATAAAAAGCTTCTGGATGGAGGTTTGAATAAAACTAAAGCTGTGTGCTTGAGCTGCCTTCAAGGGGAACTATTTTTACAAAAATTCATTCAATGTAGGTCACTGAATAAAGCTTTGAAAGTGAGGCAGTTGTCAGAAGCTACTTTTATTGCACTTACTGGAGACAACTGGACATCAGTAAGTCACGTTACAAGTTAACTACCTCGGTGTAACAGCACAACTAATCACTGACAAATGGTAATTGCACTCATTCACACTGGCTGGGTTCAAAACAGAAGAAAGGCATTTAGCTAAAGCATGTGCTAGCCAACTGCGCTAGTTAAGTTGAAAAGGAGATAACGGACCAGGTCAGCACTGTTGACGCAGACAGGACTCGCAATATGATTACTGCTGCAAGGAGTTTACCATTTGAGATTTTTTTTTTATTTAACATTTGTTAAATGATAATGTTTGAGATATTATAAAACTGTATAATCTGTTTCCTCTAACCAGGTTTGTCACGCATTTCTTTATTCCAACATTGCACGTTTATGATCCAAGTGAGTATTTTAAAATTGTGATTAATCACAGACTATGACTGGAATACTCGTTAAACGAGATCACATTTTTAATCGACTGACAGCACACGCACACAGGGACCTGGCCACTGTTCTATTAAAACTCGATTCACGAGATCCGACACTTCAAAAGATTCGAGTCACTCTGAACGATTCCGTCAGTCGAGCAGGGCGAGAGAAGCCACGCCCACAGCCTCGCTCGCGCTCTGATAGTCCGCCGCCATTGGTCCAACGGTTAAACGGTTCTTACGAAGCACCATTACGACATAATGGGGGGGGGGAGTGATATGACACTTGATAGAGAGAGAGGAGCTGACACTCGCACAGCGTGGAGTGTACTCCTGACATCAGGAAATTAGCCTGCTTTTATTATTTTTAAATGTGAAATTAATTACTGGAGCGACTACTTCTTTTGCAGTTTTAGAGTCCGGTGGAAATGGCGTCCCGAGCGGGGTTCCCTGCTCCACCCGGCCCCCCGGTGCTCAACCCCGGGATGAACTCTCCCGGACACCCACGGATGGCAGCGATGAACCCGGCCTACCGAGCGATGCCGAGTCCGGCCACTCAGTATCCGGTAAACGCTTTATTTATTATTCTAAAGGTTTAAGTTTTATTTTAATTGAAAACACCGAACTTTAAACTTTTAACTGTTTTGCTTCAGGAAGTAGATAACTGTTTTAATTTCTTAGAGTGCTAAGCTAAATCGCTAACGCATACATACTGGTTAAATTAACAACTCAAAAGCAATTAAACACTAATATATTTTTCGCATGTCTTACTCCGCAGTGCTGACGATTTTCCGTTGGTACGTCTAGAAACAGACGTGTGTTTGGTTGTTTTTTGTTTGTTTCAAAACTCGCTTTTCACTCCGTGTTCGCTCCAACTTCCGTATTTAGCAGAGTTTATGGGCACAATCCCAAATTGCCTCGGGCTCCCTGCACACGCGCACTATACCCAACAGTGGTCATTACTGCTCCACTCACTACATCTAGTGTCCTATATGTTGATTTGGAATACGAATGAATAATTGGGCGCACTGGCGAACCATACATCCGTTGAATATCGCGCGTAATATGGAAAAAAGCGATATAAAAGTATGAATTATAAGTTTTATAAGATGGTTCAAATTAATTCTTAATTAAGCGCTCTTTTTTTGCGTTATGCCATACAGTTGGGTCACGTGATGCAAAAGTGGGCGGGAGATCACTAAACTGAAGTCGAAACTGTTTATTTTTTTTTTATTTTTTTATTCGCATTAAATTGCTAATTTTAGGCTAAACCTTACCAAAGCTGAACATGGGTAATACATGTAATATGTTCATCGATTGTCCTCTGTCTCAGTATAATTATACTGAAGTTCAGTTATTTATCTGTTCTCTATATCAGACAGAAATTCTCTTTGGCCGGTGTTTGCTCCATCGCAGGTGCGGTTGTTTCTGCTTGGTCTTCTTTGTCGCTTGGCTCCAGGTCTCGCGCTCCCTCATGTTCCCAGCCTCTTCCCAGACCAGCCTTCCTTAAAAACCTCTAACGATTCCTTTTCTGATCTTGTCTCGACTCGTTCTGTGTCTCTGCTTTATCCAGCACTTCCACACACGATCTTTCTTCTCAAAACATTTCCTAATATTTCTCTCACCTCAGCTTCCCTCAAACGAGAAAGTGTGTGTGGAAGTGCCGGATAAAGGAGATGAAACGTTCAAGACGCAGAACAAGTCACGACAAGATCAAGGAAGGAAGCGTTTGATGTCTTTTTTTTCTTTTCTTTTCTTTTTTTTTTTTTTGAAGGAAGGTTTGTCTGGTAAAGTGTCCTGGAAGTTGAGGGATAAGGAGACCCACAGTTTTGGCGGTAATGTAAACCTCCTGGATTCCAACCGCCACTAAATAATAACGAAGAAACAGAAAAGTCTTTCCCATTCTAAACGACTCCTAACATTGCCCTCTACTCTCCGCAGTCTCACTGTCATGGCATTGCACTCGGCCCTTGTTGGGTGATTACCTGCAGTAATTAGTTGTTGTGTTCGTTCCAGTTCTTAGTCTGTTAATTAATACTTTCTTCCAGATTTTATTCTCCTCATCAGAAAGCGTCCTTGTCCTGTATTGAATGAAAATGTCTTGCTTATGTTTTATTATCGCACTTCTGTTGTCGTTGTTGTTTTATCTTTCTCCACACTATACCTTTTCTCTCTGAATTTGGCAATTTGAAACAGACCTTTTTTTCTTTTGATTGCATCTTTTGCCAACTCATCTGCTCTCTCATTTCCCCCGATATCCATATTAACCGCAGCTCAGTTTCTCAGATTCCTAGTCCTTGGACTCATCTGTGAAGACCTATACTGACTAGAAATATAAAGATAGTGTATATCTCTAGTATATGCTAACTAGGTCAGACGTCTCATCGACATGCTTGATCATTTAATATTTTCAAATCAATATTTGGTGTTCCTGATACCCAGAGGGATCTAACAGGCCACCCCTCTTACTAGTCACAGTGGCATCTCACCCACTTCAACCTGGAGAGGTTCTGACAGCCACCAAGCCTCTCTATTCCACTGAGTTACTGTTATTTCCTATTCCGTCCATCAGTTTACAGACATGCGATGTCAAAGCCATTGGTCTGTCATTCCCCGGTATACTGGCACCTTTTCCTGGATTTCTTATTGGAATGATGGTTGCCTCCTTGCAGTGTTCTGGTGATCTCCCCTCCTCCCATATACAATCATATCAACTTTTATGTCATACCGTGAGGTAATAATATATCTTTATGTGGTCACCAGGTCATTAAGTTGACTCTCCTCACAGAATGTAAAAGTAGGCAGCGTCGTCGTTTTTTTTTTTTTTTTTTTCCCCCCGCATTCCGGTACAACCCAACGAAGGGCTATCGGACCCGTCCCAAAGCAGCTATTAGAAAAATGGACATTGTATCATGATGAACACAGCCATCAATATAATTCCCTGATGAAGCTTTTGGCATGTGCTGTCTCCCCCCCCCCCCCCTCTCTTTCTCTCTCTTTTTTCTTTTTTCTACTCATTTCCTTCAAAACGTCAAAGTATAATTCATGCTTTCAAACGATAATTCTTTGAAGCCGCTTTGAATTCCACCCCTTCTATTACATTTAAAGTGATGCTATCTTTCATTACTTATAATACATTTTTCATAGTTGTGAATATCACTTTTTTAATTTTAATAGAACTTTGCAATACTTTGCAGGTCAAGTCAGAAACATGATTGATTATATTCCCTGTTCTTTCCCTCGCAGGCAAACCAGAGATGTGGACCGATGGAGCCACGACTAAATCTCTAGTGTTCTATATTTCTTGTTATGAGAATCAGCTATTTGTGAGAAGTCGACTAAACCCTTCATTTTCACTTGTTTTGATATATTAGGACATAATGACCCAGCATCAGTGATCGCTCTCTCTCTCTCTCTCTCTCTCTCTCTCTCTTTCGTTTTCCCATTGAGCTCCTCTACAAACACCTTTATTGTACTTGGTTTTTATTCAAGCTTGCCATGTTGCCTGGCTTTCAGCCACATGCGCTCTTTGTGGTGATTTTCTTACTGGTTAAACTGGTTTGTTGAGTTTCCTGGGTGTGCCAGATACGCTCACCGTATCTGTATTGTGTGTCAATTCCATGGAACTGACTTTAAATAGTTTTTAGGCGCCAAACAAGCGGCAGGTTCAGATCCCTCTTATTATTAGCTTCTCGTCAACTAATGACGGGCCGCATTCATCAGTCTTCAAGGAATCCTGTCGGAGAGCTCCGGACTCTTAAAAACGTATTGCTAAGGTTAATGGCTTAAGACTGATTTAGGACCAGCCTCAGAGCACGTCTGAGCGAGGGAAAAGACAACAAGGTGCATCTCAGTGAAGGGACTGGGCTGAGATGGTTGCCAGGTATGGCGCCGTTTTCTCAACACCGTGATCGTGTTGGTGATGCGCTGGTCGACCCGCGAAGGCAGGACCCAGGAACATTAGGGTCGGAGGATATTTTAAGAAAATGTTGCAGGTCAACGACTGTATTTAAAGGCCAAAAAATAACCTTCATTCTGTCATAACACACGCGGCACACACGCATACACACACACACGTGTGCCACACGCAGGCAGATTTATTATCACGCTCACTTTTTCCCCCCTAAATGGTATCCGTAGCTTCTGCTTAGTCTGTGCTTACACCGCCGACTCGAAACCTCTTATGTTTTTGTCAGCATTTTTTGTTTGTTTTTTTCCGGTGGGGGGGGTGTAAGTTCTCCCTCTCTTCCTGCTGTCAGTGCGCTCCTCCGACACATTCATCAGTGTAGTGCTACGTGGTTTTTGCGGGTTGGCAGGCGTGTACAATCGCTTGATTTGCGCACATTAGAACAGATCGCTCTTAATTATGATGTATTATAAGCTAATCAGACATGTTTATTTGCTTTTAATTATTTCCTGATTATTCACCATGCTGTTTTTTATTTTTCTATTTTACTTAATCAATTTGAAAGTAACTGGAGATAAACGTTTCCGCTCTTTACTGTGATTGCTGGCATGCATGCCTCCTCCTCCTCACTACTTAGTTTTTCACTTTAGGAGCTCATTTAAGAGTTAAGATGTATTATGAAAAACTTATGACGCATCTTATCTTTTAATTTTTACAGAATTCTTGCGAAATGCCCACAGATAATTCAAATACGGCCCCATGACCTCTTGGAGCATATCGTTTTTACACATGATCCTATTGTTTGTGTGTGTGTGTGTGTTTGTTTACACAGCGTCCTGGCGTCCCTCCTGTGCGTGGCATGCCCATGGGCGCAATGGGTTCCATGGGTTCTCCGATGCCTGGGCCGTCGTATGGTGGCACCATGGGCGTTCGGCCCGGCATGCCCCAAACCGCCCTGGACCCGGCTCGCAAGAGACTCCTGCAACAGCAACAGCAGCAGCAGCAGCAGGCGGCGGGGATGATGGGACCTCGACGTGGGTGAGTCTCAGCAGGTCATTTGGTACTCGTAATCATACTTGTAGCGAGTTAAGAAGTATGACATTGATCTGTATGGAATTGTCTTCTGGTTTTAGGCTGAAACGACGCAAAATGGCAGACAAAGTTCTACCCCAGAGGGTGAGTTCCAGCTATCACGTGTGTGTGTGTGTGTGTGTGTGTGTGTGTGTGTGTGTGTGTGTGTGTGTGTGTGTGCGCGTGCGTATACGTGTCTGCACTTCATCAACTGGTGTCGAAGTGTTATTTTGTTTGTTTGGTGTGAGGCAGATTCGGGACTTGGTTCCTGAGTCTCAGGCCTACATGGACCTTCTGGCGTTTGAGAGGAAGCTGGACCAGACCATCGCTCGCAAGCGCATGGAGATCCAGGAGGCCATCAAGAAGCCCATCACGGTAACACAAAAGAGCTTTCTGTCTGCCTGTCTAGGTTTGGGGTTGGGCATCGTTAAAATTGTAAAATGCAAAAAATTGTCCTCCTTTTCTGTGTTTAAAACTATTATCTTTGTAAACCTTAAACTGTTATAAAGGTGTTTTCATTTTTTTTTTTTGATTCGACATGAATGGAGATCCGACACTTTCACAGAAATGTCTTTACGTGTCTAGATGAGCATGACTACGTTAGTATGATCAGTGAGCCGTGTCTCATTCTTGTCTCACTTTGGTCCCTAAAGCAAAAGCGTAAGCTGAGGATCTACATCTCCAACACCTGCACGCCTGCCAAACCTGAGGGCGAGGAGTCTGAGAAGGTGGCATCATGGGAGCTTCGAGTGGAGGGCAAACTCCTGGAGGATGTAAGTTAACGGCGGTGGACGTACAGAACAAGCACGTTACTATAAACCTGCTCTGTTCTGATTAGCCATTAATGTAATTTTAATATTTGGGTGTTTATTAGTGATTTAACATTATATCCGAGATAAATATTGATGTTCTTGATACTTCTGCCTCGTTTTTACTGTTGCTGTGTTTCGGTTGTGCTGAGTCAGCTTTTAAAATGTTTCTCATTGATTTAACTTGATGCTTTAAGTGAAGATCTTTTTAATGATATTTTTGGGAGTGGTTTATAAGTAATGTCTCATCACCTCTGAGGTAAATGTTGACATTCTGGACATGTTTCTTTACATCTCAGGGCCTTTATGTGGTGTTTTTACCTGGGTTGTTCTGTAATAACGGTGTAATTTTGAGTGTTTTCGCAGTAATTTATTCTCGGATCTGAGGTAAATGTTGCCCTTCTGGATGCGTCTTTCTGGGTTTTACGGTCGAGTTGTGTTTCTGTTGTGCTGTGTCACCTGTCTTTAAATCATTATCCTTATCCCCAGTGTTATTGGCTAGCTTATGATCAGCATACGTTTATCCTTGTTGCCTAGGAACAGCACGTTCAAATTTTTCACCACTTGAAAAGTGAATCTGTCGATTGTTGGCTCAGAGTTGTTGCCATCTCTATAAATAAAAGAGAGGTTTGGCTGCATGCTGGTCAGAACTTGTATCATTTCTGATATAAAGATATCTTTTGCGTTTCATTCATTGGAGGCCCCGAAACCAGTCTCAGAAACATTTGTCTGTATGTCTGGACGAAATTTAATGAAACATTGAAAGTCCTTCAGTAGTTGCCTGAAGTTAAACCTGCACCATTAATGAAATGTTGAGTAGAAGTGAACTTTTGTGCCAGATTATAAACTGCAAATTTTGGCCACATACTGCACATGTGTCAAATTGTGGACGCGTCTTAAATCAAACGCTGGACAGAATTCAGTGAAACTTTTGCAGTACTTGGGTCTCTGCCTGAAGTTTAATCTGCACCAGTGAAATCAAAATGTCGAGTTAAAGTGATGTTGTGAACAGTTATGTGCCGAGATTTAATAATCTACTTTCAAATGATCTACTAATGCGCTACTGTCTCAATGTAAACAAACACCTGCAGCAATAGATATTAATTAGAAAAGGTAAACTGAATATTTTTACCGGGATTAGTTCATATTTTCACTTTGAATATTTTTTTTTTGTGAATTTTATCGTGCTGACAAGACAAAACCTCATCCGAATCTTCATCCAATCTACTTTTTAATGTTTTATCTGTGATGGACTGACTCCCTGTTCTGTAATCGGGGAGTGAATTTGTTTGTCTGACGACGAAAGAAGTACAACTTGGTGTAAACAAGGTGCAAGATACTCAACCTTGCAGAATGTGATTTCTTTGTATTATTAAGCTAGACGGAGAGTTCTGCCGTAATATCACTGATTAAACTTGATCTTGAATTATTTCTAAAAAACTGTTAAAAGAAAAAAAATTTTAGTCAGATAAAAATCTTTGCTGTTGATGAGTTAATGTAAGTAGCAAGCTCATTTCTGCTGTTCTGCTTCACCCCCCCCCCCCCCTTTTTGAAGAGCAGAATGTTTTTGATGAGGTTATAAAACATTGGTTAAAGATGAGGTAACTATCGTAGAGAAGAGTGAGCGTTTTCCCCTGGAATGTTTCTCGTTCTCCAGAAGAGGCAAATCGGCACAGAGCATTGAGATCCAAATGTAGCAGCGAAATGTCAAACAAGGCCTTGTAAGATCTCAGAGCTGTTTTTCATCCCTCCGCATGCCTTCGGCCAACTCTCAGAACCAGATGCGCTGGGGAAATTTCCCAAGACGACTACGCCCCACAGCTCGACGGCTTTCACAAAGGGCTCCAAAATGAAGAATTGAAACCTTGTGTGGAGGATGAGGGCCTGAAATGATACACAGAGCCACCTGAAGAAGGAGAACAGAAGAGGAACTGCCTTTCCGTTTTTTTTTTCCCCCCTCTCTCTCTTTGCTTTCTGATTCAGTGGTTAAGATGGCATGAGTGAAGGCAGAAATAAGGGAAATAGTTGTGCAAGTACTGGAAGGGGTGGGTGTGTGTTTAGACATAAACAATGCAACATCAGTGTGTTAACCAAGAACATAACCGACTACCTCCCCTCCCCCCCTCTCCATCTATAGCCTGGGAAACAGAAGAGAAAGTTTTCTTCCTTCTTTAAAAGCCTGGTGATTGAGCTGGATAAGGAGCTGTACGGTCCTGACAACCACCTGGTGGAGGTAAAGCAGTTCATAGAGCACGACCCTAAACACACAGCTACCTCTGACATGATGCACACATGCATGCACGTCAAAAATATTAAAATACTATTTGACAGGGTGAACCCCTGAGACCCAGAAAGTAATAAAGACTCGAGATGGGAATCAAAATGGACCACCCGACGACATGCATATAATATAACAAAACACCGGGGCTGAATAGATTTGTTTTGTGATTTTGGTAGTACAGTGGAACCTTGGATTGTGAGTGTAATTTGTTCTGGAAATGGGCTCGTATATCAAAACACTCATTAATTAAAGCCAATTTTTCCATAAGAAATAGTGCAGACCCAAATTATGCATTTCACAGCCCCCCAAAAAAAATAATAATAGTATAATAAAATAAATAATACAAAATATCAAAGTAAAAATAAAACAAATTAACCTGCACTTTACCTTTTGAAAAGAATAGCGACAGACCAATGTGTTCGTTTTTACACACACACATACAAATACAAAATAAAAGATGTTTTACACACACATGCATGGTCACAGTGTTGTAGTAAACAGAACATGCATGCACTGATGTTGATTATATCAGTAAGAGACGAGCACTAAGAACCAGCAGGGGAGACGATTACCCACAATGCCGCAGCGCGCGAGAGAGAGAAAAACCATTGGCTCAGTTTTGATCATGTGACGCTCGGCGTCAAAACAAGAAGCGCGTGCGTGATACATGATACTCAGTACTAGTAAACCAAGACTTGTTCGTTTTCAAGTCAAAATTTATTAATAACCTTTGCTCATCTTGCAGAGCACTCGCAATCCGAGGTTCCACTGTATAATTTGTAATAGGAAGATGTTACAATTCTGAACAAAACCAAAAAATAATGATAATTGGCTTCTACTTCAAAGGACGCTGTGGCTCGTGCCACATGAAAGATTATAGAGGACCTGCAACATTTAACCCCCTGAAATGTAAAAAGTCAGTTTTGGGTTTGTTTGGTCCCCCTGCCCCCAATCTAAATAATCTAAAGAATAAATGTTTTGTTAAATATTTGCATAAATGAATAAGTATAGAACACTAATATTTTATATAATTATATTATTAAAATAATTAGAAATCCGGCTTATTATATGCATTTACATGCAGATATATATTTTAAAGCATTTATTTAAGAACAATATTCATTTTATTTACAATATAGTATTTAATTTTATCAGTCTTTTTTTAAAAATTTTTTTTACTTTTTTCCTTTTCCTTACCCAGAATGTATTTTAAATATCTATTTACCAGCAGTGATGTAATTTTTATATATATTTTTTTTAATTACTTGGGTAAATATTTGTCTTAATATTGTGCTTCAAGTAACTAAACAAAATGTTACTGAGTAAATTAATGTTTAAAAAAATGGATATCTGCAGGTAAATGCATATAATAAGTCTAAGTTCTAGTTAGTTAATATTATAACTTATCATATAAATCCTGCTGTTTTTTCTCCGTGTATACTGCGTTGTATTAAGTGTGTCGTTCGTGTGTGTTCCTGTTTGGCTCTGCAGTGGCACAGGATGCCCACCACTCAGGAGACGGATGGCTTTCAGGTGAAGCGTCCCGGAGACGTGAATGTGAAATGCACACTGCTGCTCATGCTGGACCACCAGGTAACGAGTGCCAATAGTTTTGCAAAACTGACTTTCCTTTTACGCAAGTCATGGCTGTGATCACACACCTAGCGATCTGGTTGAGAAGCCAATGCATGGTCCGTTATCCTGCAAATCCAGCACATTAACCCCGATTTTCTCCTCCTGTGTTTCGTGCCCGAAGCCGCCGCAGTACAAACTGGACCCGCGGTTAGCGCGTCTCCTTGGCGTCCACACTCAGACCCGCGCCAGCATCATGCAGGCGCTCTGGCTCTACATCAAGAACAACAAGCTGCAGGACTGCCACGAGAAAGAATACATCAACTGCAACCGCTACTTCAGACAGGTGCGTGCGCTGTAACAAGAACCCGAGGACTAGCGGCGAGCGCTTGACTAACGTGGTGGCGTCTTGTTTCAGATCTTCGCCTGCCACAGAATGAGGTTCTCCGAGATCCCCATGAAGCTAGCGGGACTCCTGCAGCACCCAGACCCCATCGTCATCAACCACATCATCAGGTGTGTATACGCGATGCTTTTAACTCGCACCACACACACACACACACACACACACACACACACACATAGCGCTGTGTTTTTCTTAAAAAAAAAAAATCAAAATCTGTTTCTCATGGACAGCGTGGACCCGAACGACCAGAAGAAGACGGCCTGCTTCGACATCGACGTAGAAGTGGACGATCCGCTGAAGAGCCAGATGAGCAGCTTCCTGTCCTCAACCACCAACCAGCAGGAGATCGCAGCCCTGGAGATGAAGGTGATGACCGTACTGATGATGATCATGTGATTGAGTCACAATATGGTGGCTTGGATAGTTTCTTTGTGAGACCTGACAGGATGGTCTGTTCTTGTTGCTCATCAGATCCATGAGACCATCGAGTCGATAAACCAGCTGAAAACGCAGCGAGACTTCATGCTGAGCTTCAGCAACAACCCTCAGGACTTCATCCAGGACTGGCTCAAGTCTCAGAGCCGAGACCTCAAGGTACCACAATGTATATGTATTAAAATCATCTGATCATAGCATAGGTCAAATACAACTTCAGACGAACATAACATAACTTATTTATTCAACAAAAATGAAGCCAGAAAAACAAGTCCCCTCCTGATTTCAATATCTTGTAGATCCTCCGTTAGCAGCAATAACTTGAATTGATGAAAAAACACCAGTTTGGTCCCCTCGTCCCTACAACATTGCTTCAGTTCACTGAGGTCTTTGGTGCGCTCTCTCATGCACAGCTCTCTGAAAGTCCCACCACGGCGTTTCAGTTGGGTTGAGGTCTGGACTTTGATTGATTAGTCCGTTCCAAAACCTTGATTCTCTTATTTTTCAGTCTCTCTGATGTAGGTTTACTAGTTTCCGCTTTGGGACAGACGGCCTCACGTTTACCTCTAGAGTACATGACGTTTATGAACAGACCGTACTCGTTCAGTCTTCTTCTAATTGTGCCGTCGTGGACTTTATCAAGTAACAAGCTCACTGTAGGGTCTGAGATGTAGCTGGTTTTTTTTTATTATATTATTTATTTATTTTATTTCTCTGAGCATTGCACGCTCTGACGTCGGGGTGAATGTGCTGGGACGTCCATTCCTGGGAAGACTGGAAACTGTCCTGAATACTTTTCACTTGTGTATAATCTGAACTCCAAATCGTTTGGCTATTGTTTCTCGTTTAACCTTTTCCTCTCCAGATTGATGTACAGCAGCAGTTGCTTCTCCAAAACCATTGCGTTTGTCTTTGCCTCTTGGCGGTGTGTCAACACGCACCTGAATGCTCCAGACCAGCCAAGTGCCAAAACCTCTGCTCTTATAGAGGACTTTCTAGCATGTTTTCACACAGAGGGGGGTTACAAACATTGTTTTCTTACACATCTCACAGTGTGTGTGTGTTTGTGTGTGTGTACTTAATTGTTGCACATTGAGCCCCGCCTCCAAAATCTGTGAGGGTATTATGGAAGAATTCTGGAGGAAATTTCTTTCCCTTACTAAGAAAAAAAAAAGGAAACCGAAGCAAATTTTAGACCCCAAATATGACAAAGTGACGAAGGGTTGGATTTGTGGTGTTGTCGCCATGGCGATAATTAGTCACATAGTGTTTAGCTGTAAGGGTGTCGTTATAGAGACGGCTGTGAATATGCAGAATTTTAAGCCAAGAATTTGGAGTTAGTCAGCTGCTGAGCTCTGAGATCAGGACTGGTTTTCATTAAAAAGTCATTTGGGCCGACTTAGTGGCGCTGCTATGATGTGTGTGTGTGTGTGTGTGTGTGTGTGTGTGTGTGTGTGTGTGTGTGATTCAGCTGATGACCGACACTGCCGGGAACCCAGAGGAGGAGAGGAGGAGCGAGTTCTACCAGGCTCCCTGGATCCAGGAGGCCGTGGGCCGCTACGTATTCTCCAAGGTACGCGTCCTGGCACGATCTCTCCGTACTGTAGACACAGCTGCCTGCTTCGGCTGACTTCAGAACTGATGCAGCTTTTCAAGATCTTAAATTAAAGCTGCAGTCTGTGGTCTAGAAATGCTCAGTTCCCTGTATGGCTGGTTTTTTGTATGCTTCAGCAGTATGCGTTTACAATACAGTTTACAATACAATGCAGTTCACGTCACCGGCACTGGCACCGGAACGCTACTAGAAAAATGACACATGTCCCCTTTACATGATAAAAATAGTCAACTAATCTATCGTCCGAGTTATTATAATGCTCCACTATTCCACACACAGCCGGGTAACTGCTCTTCCATTATGGGAAGCCATTAGGGTCAAATGTGGTCATATGTTTAATTTGTGCTTAAAAAAAAAAAGAACAGTATGTTAAAAAAATCTGGAATAATCACATGCATTAATACGTTAATATTTACAGTCCTAGTTTAAAAAAACAAAAAAAATCTTAATACTCCCTGATGTGTAAGGTAAAGAATCTTGTGTTTTGGTGGATCTCAGGTCCAGCAGAGGAGACAGGAGCTGGAGCAGGTACTCGGTATCCGCCTCACCTGAGCCCCAGAGGACCCACTTCAAACAGAGAGAGGCGAGAGAGAGAGACGGTCCAGAGACGGCGTGCGGAAATAATAAACGCTGCAAGTCTTTGTACTATGCATCTTTTTTTTTTTTTTTTTTGCTTGAAATGTGATGTGAGATTTCCTCAGGTCATAGATTTGTCGCTGTTGTAATATTTTTGTGCTTGAAAACATTTTGTTCTTATTGTTCAAATTCTAGGGGGTATGTGCCTTTTCTTTGGTAATACATACCGAATTTGGTGTGTGTGTGTGTGTGTGTGTGTGTGTGTGTGTGTGTGTGTGTGTGTGTGTGTGTGTGGGAGCGTTTGTGTGTATGTCAGTGCCATTTTTCTTTCGAACACGTTTCTAAGCCACATCTGCCTTGTTTCTTATTCGTGTTTCTTATGAGATGAAATGGAAGGTTGTGTTTAATACAGACGTCTCTCTAATTTTAGGAGACTTCACCCAAAATGTAGTGTTTACATTTTGTGTGTGTGACTGTTCTTACGGTGCCAGAACACATGTCGTGTTCCTAAACAGCAGGTAGGAGGAGTGTAAGCCATTTGTAACTCTCCTCTCCGATGGCCTTAAACATAAAGGAGTCGCTCCAGGTTTGCCTTTGACTTGAAATTTGATCAGTGGTTGTTGGATATTGCGATCGCTACCGAAGCCTGGAGAGGACATTTCAATCGTTTGCCTTTTTTTTTTTTTTTTT